>CATIWQ010646817.1:0-19066 GCA_949673415.1 Euphorbia schlechtendalii
GTTGGAAATGTTGGTGTGCCCTAGTTCTCAGGCATTGGTTCCTACATTATGTATATACTAATAGTGTCACATTATAAAGGCAATAATCTACGGTATATAAATATATATCTTGTGCTATAATATGAGTAGAGTATCCACTGATTAATAATCATAAATGTCCCAAGTCTGTTTTAATCATGGGAATGAATAAAATGAAAGGCTTGTATGTTGGATGATCTATAGCAATGTAGTTGCTATGTCACTTGTAAAGTAGATCATGAACATAGGCATATGTTGAGAACATGGGGCTGGACCGATCCACACAGTAAGGTCACATGGTTGTATGTCATAGACAGTTTGCTGAGTAGGTCTCAATAGTCTTCAGACTTGATTTCAATTTATTATTAATGTGGAAGTGGGTATGCTGTAGCATATTACTAACGGGTCCTTAAATATTAGATTACAAGTACGTGTATGCTCGGTATATTTCATGACCACATTAATAGTAGTGTTGAAGTGATAGAATTGCCATTCGATTTGATAAATCGAAATGAATAACCAGCCATTTGATGAATAAAAATGATAAGGACGTCCAATAAGTTATTGATTTATTTTATCTTTTTATTCTAGATCAAGAAATACGATGAACTGCATAAGGGGTGACAAGCACCATGCCTCTTGTTCATCATATTGATATCAGCTGGCAAAGGACTTTGTGAGATATCTACTGGGTTCAGTATCTTTAATAGACGGCTGTATTTTATCCCAATTGGAGCTGTAATGGTTTGCTAGAATCTGCTTACAGTCTATGGGTGAATCCCATTACCAACATATGGACAGACTCAAAGGATCGTGCAGTTAGAACTACTGATTTAGGATTTCTTGTACATGGAATGTTACAAGACTTGATAAAGAATCGATTATTAATTAATTGATATATCAAGTCAATGTAATTGAATAATCTATATAACTCCAAGAAATTAATTTAGTTAATGGTATAATATAATTTATTTTATATTATTCATTAAATTAAATTAAGTCTATTAAATTGCATTTACGTATGGCATTTGTTTAATTGATAACTAAATAAATTCATATGTTGAATAATTTAATTGAATAAATTTAATCATAAAGTATTGCATACTAAAATTATTAATTGACTAAATTTAGTTAATTAAACTAATTTATAGTATGACAATTTATTTGGTTAAATTGTGATTTTTATTTTTGTCTATGGGTTAATTTGTAAAATATGAAAGTTGACAATTAAATTTGTTTAAGGAATTAAACTATGGGGTTTAATTATTAAACTTAAAATTAATTGAACCAAATTCATAATTAAATTAAATCTAAACCTAATTGACTAATTAGGGTATAAATAGAAAAAATAAAAGAATTAACACACAAACGTTGGCAGCCACCATTTTTTTGAGGTATTATGGATTTTTGGTTTTTGATTAATTTTGGAGTTTTATTTCTTGTTTTTTGTCCATTCGGCTAGCACCGGTCCCGGTTCGATAGGAGTTCGTGCACGTGAGATTGGAGAGCTTCCAATTGCGAGCTTCACGACATCCGTCTCTTAAGGAGACCTTTCAAGTAAATTCTTATTATGTAAATAAATTGTTTTGAAGCTCTATCAATAGTTCTTGAGAAGATCCTATTCGAATTCGAGAAAATTTTAACCGGTAATTCCGCTAACACGGTTATGTTTTCGATGACAATTCCCTTCAGATAAATATTACTCTATTGGAGTAGCATAGCATAAGTGTTGATGATCAAACATATCAACTGGAAACTTCATTCGTGGTCCTGTTTCCTAACTCATGTGAAGTGAAGTGGCACCTTCCTCCAAATAAAAAAAATAAAAAAAATTTCGGTGTTTATTTTCGAATTTAGCAAAATCACATTTAATTCCTATCATTCTCATGTCAACTTGCCTTTCTTCATCATAATAATTACACACCTATTCAAGTAGCTACTACATTGTTTTCAGTTCAGTTTTATGACTCGCTCTTTTATGTAACGGTGATTATTAAAATTTCATTAAAAAAATACGATGAAATGACTTCATTTAATTATCATAGTAAAGTTTGGAACACTTAAAATTTTTAGGATAATACTAATAATTATTAGTTGTTGTTGATAATTTTTTCATTCTAAATAGTTAAAGTAGTTGTAAACTGTCAAATAAATATTATACTTTTAATTTGGTACACCTAAAATTTATTTAGTTGTATAGATTTGATAGATTAAATGCTCAAAATTTTATTTGATTTATTGTTAATTTTGACATTCAGGGATGTTGATTGTTGTTAAGAGCCAACCAACCGGTAAGTTTGATAAAATGTAAAATCGTCATTATGCTTATTTGACTAAATGTTCACTTCAACCAATGTACAATATCAATTTTATGTTTTTGGAACAAAATTGTTCAATTAAACTTATTTTTACAAAATTAATAAATTATCATGGTAGAATATAACGTTATTTTTTTAAAAGTTTCGCCATATATATGTGTACCTTGAGTAGTTGTGGCATGTTTAAACTTATAAGTGGAATTTGTAAATCATATTCATCCCTTTTAGATTTTTTATTACTTCTTCCGGTTCCTAATATTTATCATTTTAAATTTTTTACTTTGATTTCTAATATTTGTCATTTTAAAATATCAATGCACTTTTTAACAAGGTTTTTCTAATTTACCCTTGCATTAATTAGGAAAGATATTAAATGTAGATTAATTTATAAGTTGATAATTAAGAAGAGATAGAATTTTATTATAAAGTAAAAAGGTTAAAGGAGTCATTATATAGTGCACTGAATGTTTTATTGGTTTTGATGAAAATTCTAAAACGATAAATATTAAGAATCGAAGGGAGTATAAAGTATATGTATACTTGTTGAATCAATATTGCTACTATATTTTGGTCTTAAATGCCCTATAAATGAAAAAATAACAAAGAATGTGATTTTTTTATTAAGATAATAAATGTAATTTTATAATTAGGTTGACTCCGATATCATTTGCAGGCCAAGACGGCAATAGGATTGACACAAGTCAAAGCAAATTGGCTGGTATCAGCACACCGTTCATGCATATAATAATAATAATAATAATAATAATAATAATAATAATAATAATAATAATAATAATAAATAATAATAATAATAATAATAATAATAATAATAATAATAATAATAATAATAGTGTACTGTCGGCAACCCATCTCATCCTATAGTGAGATGGAGTGGTATTAAATTATTAAATGGCATCTCGCTCCCTCGACTTTATTGTTTTAATTTTATCCTTTCATTATTGTTTTATATTACCCAAGATCTGTAGATTTTTATCTGACTCTCCATCCTCTAATAATTAATTGACTCATGTTCTAGGATGCTTTTATTTGTGGAGATTTTGTTAAAATATTATTACAGTTTACAATGATGATTGATTCAATGATGATATAAGTTGAAAATAATATATATTTTATTAAAAATGAAGTTTGCATTACTTACATATTTATGATTTTGTTTTTGGTTAACAATTTATTTTGAATTACTTATGAGTTAACAATTTAAGGTGTAAAGCTTATAATTGTAATCGAGCCAAGTTTTCACATATTTATGTTTGTTAGTTTAATTTTTTAAAAATCCAAACTGAGCTAAAGCTTGAATTTGAGCTCAAATTTGTTTGTGTTTAAGCTAGTTTAAGCTTTCGTTTGTACACGAGTTGTTCACGAACAACTCGTTTATTTTGTTCATAAACGGTTTGTTAATTTTTTATTGTGAATGAACTCGTTTATTTTTATCTCGAATAACATTATCAATTCAATACATAACTTAAAATGGGTCATAAACTTATTTTTGTTGTATTAATTTAATATTTTATTGCAGCACTCTATTTGAAGTTTTATAAAATTTTATTCTTGATATATAATAAAACATTTATCGAGTCAATTCAAGAACTTGTTCGTGAACCTTTAATTGAGTTTGTTCACTAGTTAACGAGCCAAACTTTGACTTGTTCATGTTTAGTTTGATATATTTCCAACCATAAAATTATGTTCAGGAACTATTTCATTTAAATTGAGTAGAGCCCGATCAAACTTTTATTAAGACGGATGCTTAACTGTTCACAAACGTTTGGCCTGGTGTACCTTTGCAAGAAAGCTAACATTTAAAGTGATTAAATCATTTAACATGAAAAAGGACATTCCCGTTATATGTTCCGATACATAAGATCCGAACTTTTAACATTTTAACTCACTAGTAAAATTGGCAATAGAAATTTTGTTTGAGAAAAGTTATTGTTTCTACATTTGGATCCATAATTAACCGACATGGATTCAGGGATGGGGACCCACATTAGAATGTAAAATTGATCTGATAAAATATCTAATTAAGCTGAAACAAAAACCAATGTCAAAATCCAAAGTTGAATCTAAAACACATTTGTATAATTAATCCTTGAAACACTTGAAGTATCCCACTCCTAATAGTATAAATCACTCCCTCTTCTCTACCAATGAATTAAAGCTTCACTTTTGCTGCTACGCTTTCATACTCTTCAGATCTGTCCATCAATTCCTCCTGCCTCAGGTTTTGCTTTCCCCCCTTTTTCATTCTTTGTTTGCGCTTTTTTCTCTATTTGATCTCATCAATACGTTTGTTTCCGTTCACTTTTTAGTGTGTTTAATACCTTTCATGTTTTCGCTTTGTCGGTTAAGCTTTGCTGGTTTTGTTTCTGCTAGATCAGTCCCCTAATTGTTAATTTGATTCGTGCTTTCAAATCTGGGTTCAACTTTTACTAACATTCCATCATTGTGAGTATTTAACTCAAGATTTTCAATCATACATGTCGTAGAATTGCTAAATTTTGGTCTTCGTTGAAGTTTATGTATCCTTTAACACCTCCCGTTGATGTGATCCACTGGCTGTATAATTAGCTGCAGAATTGTTTATTGAAGTTAACGACTTTAACTGGATGGAATCCTATTAATAGAAAGTTTAGATATCAAGATCTTGATTGTTTACCAAGTGGGAGGAATTTTACTCGGTAAAATTATGGATCGTTCTATTTTCTTCAAATAGCAAGCTTTTAATTTACTGCATCTTAACAGTGTGCCTCCTGGGACGATCTCATCTACAGCATGGGCTCGAAACATAATCCTCCGAGCAGCAGAACAAGGAGTCCTTTATCAATATTTATTGTGTTCTGTTTATGCTGCTTCTTTTATGTATTGGGGGCATGGCAGAGGAGTGGTTTTGGAAAAGGAGATAGCATAGCTCTGGAGGTAACCAAAAAAACCAATTGCAACATTTTTACCGATTTAAACTTTGAACCCCAGCACAAGTTTGTTGGGGTTGAAGAATCAGCTAAGCCAAAAGCTGTAGTTTTCAAACCATGTGATGTCAAATATACTGATTATACTCCATGTCAAGAACAAGACCGAGCAATGAGATTTCCACGGGAGAATATGATATATCGGGAAAGACATTGCCCCCCACAAAACGAAAAATTGCATTGTCTTATTCCAGCCCCGCCAGGGTATAAGACCCCTTTTCCATGGCCCAAAGGCCGGGACTATGTCCATTATGCCAATGTTCCATATAAAAGCTTGACTGTGGAGAAAGCTGTTCAGCACTGGGTAGAGTATCAAGGTGATGTGTTCAAATTCCCAGGTGGAGGAACCATGTTCCCTCAGGGTGCGGATAAATACATTGATGAACTTGCTTCAGTGATTCCAATAGCCGATGGCTCAGTCAGAACTGCCCTGGATACTGGTTGTGGGGTATGTTTCAAACTATTCTTATCTTTTTCTCTATACCACTTCTTGGTGAATATATTTTGACAGTATCAAATTATGTGATATGGATTCTGGGTCTGAATTAACGTGGTAGGACTTATTTTATATTGCTTCTTACATTTGAAAAACAAAATTTCTTTGGTATTAATTGCATTCTTTTCTGTTTTCACCCATGATCATGGTGTTATTGTTTCCTTTCTTTTCCACTTCTACTGTTTGTCTTAAGCTCGTGGACACTCTTAATTTCAGTTTGTTAGTATCTGTTATGAATTATGATCTCTCAAACTGATAAAGCTAATTATATTTCAGGTAGCAAGCTGGGGAGCATACCTCATGAAAAAAAAAGTACTGGCCATGTCCTTTGCACCAAGAGATAATCATGAGGCTCAGGTGCAATTTGCATTGGAGCGGGGTGTACCTGCTATTATTGGTGTTCTTGGATCAATTCGCCTTCCATACCCATCAAGAGCTTTCGATATGGCTCAATGCTCTCGATGTCTAATACCATGGACAGCCAATAGTAAGTAGTTCTATCTCTAGCATAAATTTGTGGAATTTTGTTTTCGATATATTGATTTGGAAGATGAATGTTAACCTTTTATGTTCAGTTGTCAGCTGAAACTCAAAATTGCTAATTAAACTTTCAAATTTGAATCACTTACCTATTGATTTGGAATAGCAATCCTTTTCACTGACAGAAAAAGGTTTCAGAGATTTGTTTGTGACCAAATAATTCATTATTTCACAAATTAATAGACTGACCTTGCTCCAAATTTGAAGTTCCTTTCATATGCATTGCAGAAAGATGTAGGTGGCATGCATAAAATATCCTAAACATATGCAGAATTTTTCATAAACCATTAACTTCTCATAGATCAATACACATATGTGACTCTGTCTCCATACTTTACCTTTGCAAACTGTTATTTGACTAGTAAGTGTAGTGTACAACAACTTAGTGTTCGACACTCACAGCCAGAATTACGTATATTTATGTGGATGTTTCTTCCACGTGCTCAATGCAGAAGCTTCTAGTTAGCAAACCGAAGTCTCTAGAAAATTAAATGCAGTGCATGGCTTGAGATCTTAGAAAAAAGTTGAAAAGAAGTACAATATTGTATTGTGCTTTCTACTTTAGAATTTAGATCGCATAGCTTTTTTAATATACTTCAAGATTTGGTATTATTTTCTGTAAGAACTTATCTTCTCCTTTTGATGACAAATTTTTTTGTTTGCTTCTGCATTCCCATGCTCATTTCTTTGAGTTAATTAATATGATTGATCTGTTGGATTGATCACTGTTTGTATTCCTATGTAGGTGGAATGTACCTGATGGAAGTTGATAGAGTACTCAGGCCTGGGGGGTACTGGATCCTGTCTGGTCCACCGATAAATTGGAAGACTTACTATCAGACATGGAAGCGAACTAAGGAGGATCTTAAGGCTGAACAAAACAACATCGAAGAGATTGCTGAAAGCCTTTGCTGGGAGAAGAAGTATGAGAATGGGGATATAGCTATCTGGCAAAAAAAGATAAATGACAAAAACTGCCCTAAGAAGCTTACTAACATGTGCGAATCAAGGGACAATGATGATGTTTGGTGAGTTTGGATACATCTTAAGATATCTTAAAATTTTAGAATTGCTATTGGTTTCTTGCAAGTTTTTCATCTAAACTTGTTCTGATGTGGTTTATTAAAGGTACAAGGAAATGGAAAAATGTGTCACCCCTTTCCCCAAGGTGAACAGTGCGAAAGAAGTAGCTGGTGGGGAGTTAAAGAAGTTTCCAGGTAGGCTTTACGCAGTGCCTCCACGAATTGCTAACGGACTTGTTGAGGGCGTCACAACCGAATCTTATCAAGAGGACAACGATAATTGGAAAAAGCATGTGAAGGAATACAAACGAATCAACCGAATGATTGGCACTTCAAGATATAGGAATATCATGGACATGAATGCAGACCTTGGGGGATTTGCAGCTGCCATTGAATCGCCGAAATCTTGGGTGATGAACGTTGTACCGACCATTGCAAAAAACACTTTAGGTGTTGTTTACGAGAGAGGCTTAGTTGGCATTTATCACGACTGGTATGTCTCCTTACCAATCTTTGTTTTTACCTCTCCAAGTTTTTTCACCAATGGATTGACAAAGAAAGCAGAAAGTACTATCCGTTGAATCTACTAAGATATTAACTTATTATACATGAGCGGTAGTCCTATCCTCAGGCATCTTACTAGAAGACTTCAAATT
Source organism: Euphorbia schlechtendalii (assembly GCA_949673415.1). Classification (NCBI taxonomy): domain Eukaryota; kingdom Viridiplantae; phylum Streptophyta; class Magnoliopsida; order Malpighiales; family Euphorbiaceae; genus Euphorbia; species Euphorbia schlechtendalii. The sequence goes on from CATIWQ010646817.1 coordinate 8,038, forward strand.
CAAATTTGGAGGAAACTTGTTTTTTAATATCGAGATCTGAACTGAACTAGAAAGTCATTTGCACAATTAATTAATTAAAAATTAGCTGAGCATGTTGGCATTGTGTTATTTATCTACTCTGAAACTTTCTGGTTTTCTGATTTCTCAAGTACTCGATGCCTTCAATTAAGGTATCAACATATATCACATACCAAATAGAAAAGGCTCAATATGAAAGAGGTAACGTAACCCAGAGAGGGTTCTCGACAACAGTCAGGCTATCAAGAATCTTGACCCTTCTTTGTTACGGTGCTTCTTTTCATGTAATAATATCTGTAGCTGCTTTTTAATTTGATACAGGAATACAATTTTTTAACTGAAATGCTTCTTATTTGCTGTCCACTTTCAGGTGTGAAGGTTTCTCAACTTACCCAAGGACTTACGATCTCATTCACGCTAATGGTGTATTTAGCATGTACCAGAATAAGTATGTCTCTGATCTTCTTCTTCCTGAGTTGGGAGTTGTTAACATTTTCCTTTTGGACTTGGCTATTTAGTGATTTGTAATTTGTGACCAACATAAGCAAATGGGTGCAGGTGTGACTTTGAGGATATCCTTTTAGAGATGGATCGTATTTTGCGACCTGAAGGGTCAGTTATATTCAGAGACGAGGTCGATGCCCTGAACGAGGTGAAGAACATTGCTAGCGGGATGAGATGGGACTTGAAAATGATGGATCACGAGGATGGCCCTCTCGTGCCCGAGAAAATATTAGTTGCTGTCAAGCAGTATTGGGTTGGCGGCACCGCAAACGCCACTTCAACCGACGAATAAGCCATTTCATCATCTGAAAGCTAGCGCGATGAAAACATTGCAGCAGCAGCAAACAAGTGATCGAGTTGCTCCAACTGGGATGCCATGGCGGAAAAAAACGCAAGTTGTTTTTGTTCATGTTCGTGGCGATTCCAAGTAAAAAAGCAAATGAATTTATTACCAAGGTAAAACAATTTTGATGTGATGTTGGAAGGTAGGGCAGAAGCTATGTTGCCGTCAAAATAAATAGCGCATTTGTTAGTATCATGCCTTCCACTCAATTTGTAATGGTTAAGTTATCATACATTACATCCTGTGTTTATTTACTTTATTCATCTGCACCATTAGTTATTTTTCTGTTTTTTTTTTCTTCTGTTTGGGCTACGATGTTCTACGGTATTCATGTTTTTTGTACCAAATACAACATTTATGAAGTGGAAAGATATTTTATCTTATCAGATGCAATCTCTTTTATACACACAATGTTTATGAGTCATGAGCGTAGTTTGTACATTAGTTGGTTTTACAGCATTTTTATATGAAGTTTGGTTTTAGTTTGTCAATTATGGTACATTAATATGTCAATTAGTGCCTATTACTACCTTCATGTCTCACAAATCTGCAGATTTAAATCAGACTGTCCCAGATGTACATGGATTTAGACCTTTTCTATGGGCAGGACTCTAAAAATTTTATTTAATAATTGTTTTTTATGTATACTTATATTTACTGGATGTTTAAACTTGACTGTACTACTATATATAAAAACTCAAGTAAAGATAGTAATGGAATATTGGATTTAGATATATTTATATAAAATTAGTTATTTTATATGCCAAAAAATTTAAAAGAAAAAGTTAATCACGGGTTGTCTGGGTTCAGAAATAAGCTCGTAAATTCGGTTTGAGTCCGAAGTTTTAAAGTTTGGAATGACCCAAGTGTGGTTGATATTTTTATTATAAAGCTCGATGAAATTTGAACGTGGCTCGAGGCTCGACTTTCTGACAGACAGATTTACAATTCGGTTGGAAACTTGAACTTTTCTTGGGTGTGAAAAGTGATTCCAAAAATTAGGGTGAATTTGATATGTGGAAAACTGGAAAAGAGACCCAAGCAAGCAGCTAAGATAGTCAAATCATGGGTTTGATCTAATTTCAAATTGGACGCCAAGTTTTATTATCTGTCTGTTAATCCCACTTCTCTTTGTCGACCCACCTGTTTTCCTCTTTTCTTTTTGTCAAAAAACACGTGCTAAGCCACTGTGAATTCTGGTTAATATCATGAAATAATATAAAAATGATTATGTATTGTGTATTGATAAAGTTGTTCACATAGCGAGTTGGCAAATTCTTAAAGTTCAAGTGAATCTACTACGAATTTTGCTATTTTTATTCTTTTCCTTTTCAACGTGTAACGTTGTCCTTTCGATTTCTCCCAGAGATGTATTTCAAAAGTCCTTTAAAAGTATGAAATTATTTCAAAAGTTTTAAGAGGAAATTACTTGGAAAGTTTTTCTTTCTTTTTCAAGAATTGCGTGTGAACCTTTTTGTATAGTTTTCAAATATGTTTGCAGTGTAACTCACGATTTTTTCAAACTGAAAATTAGCAGTATTATCTTACAAACATTATTTTGTGTTTAAACAAAACAAAGTCAATCTCAATGAAGTCAAATATAAGGGCAACTTAATTAGTATATTTACTATAATTCATTTAAGAGCTATACATTCTAAACTATTCTTATTTACATTCGTTACATTTCTCTTTTTTAAAAAAAAAAATTAATTTCTTATTTTCGATTCATCTCATAACTCGTTTATTTTTTCAACATACTGCTTTAGAATATTTTTTTCATCTTTATGTTTCCCTTCAAAACAAAATCCATTTTTCTATACTTTTTCCGAACTTTTTTTGCCGATACCTATTATTTTATAGTTAATTTTTAAGTGTCACGTAGTTTAAACACATACTTAATTTAATACATTTAAATATAACACAACTATAACAATTTAACATATTACAAGTATATTATAGAAAAAATATAATATAGTTACATCAATTTGAATTAACTATAAGATAACTATAATATACGATTTTGTTATATAAAATTATATCTATAAGGTAACTATAAGACAACTATAAGATGCGATTTTGTTAAATTAACATGATTACATTAATTATAAATACAATAAATAATTTATAATACTTTCATAGTAAAAATATAACAAAATTACGTTGCTTTGAAATAATTATAAAATGCGACATGTAACTACAAGATAATTACAAGGTGATAGAAATATAAATTCAAAAACTGACAATACATTTTTGAATTATTCATGCTAAAAATTTTATTTATACATATATTTCCCCAAATAAAACTAGTGACTAGTTTCATTGTGTTACCGGATGGGCCGGATACCAACCGGGAAGAGAAAATAAAAGTTACGGAAAATTATAGTTTTATTTTGTTGACTTATCCGTGTAATAATTATTGAAATACACTTTAGTGTGTTTACGGGATTTCTTCGATATTTATTATTTGTTTTGGGAGATAATTTTGAAAAAAACTATTTCATTTTATTTAGAAAAGTACAGATTTTACACATTAAATGAATTCAACTGAATTTAATTCTTTTAAAAATGTTAAATTCAAGCAAGGGTCAAGATTTGATTAGATCGCTAAATTGGGGCAACAAGTTATTAATATTGGTAAAAAAACCTATTCCCTCTTATTTCTTATACTAATCATTTTTAGATTTTTTACTTTGATTCCTTTTATTTATTATTTAAGAATATCAATACTACTTTCAATAATTTTTTCCCAATTTACTCTTCTATTAATTATGAGAGAGATAAAGTTTAAATAAAATTATAAGTTGGTAATTAAGAAGAAAGAAAATAAATTAATAAAATAAAAAGAGATAAATTAATCATTTTAGTAATGTAATAAACATTTTATTGATTTTGATGAAAAATCTAAAATGATTAATATTAGAAACCGGAATGAGTATCGGCTAACATCAGCTGCATGCTACAACATCAATTAAATGTGTAAATGTTTATTGAACGTTTTCTCGCTTTTTTATAATAAGAAAAAAGTACTTTGAAAAAAAAATTATTGGCGTTATCTTTCCATAAATACAATAGTGAAATATTTAAATGATGAAATGAATATGATTGGAAAGTTTAGAAAAAGTGGAAGTTATATTTCCGAAATTGAATGGTTTCTCTTTGTATGGTGCGAAAACCATCCACGTAAACGAAGAAATGAATATAATTTTTTTTATGTGAAATGTGATATTGTTTGAAAAATTTAAAAACAGTGATAATAGAAAATTAAGAAATCAATTCAATAATGCACTTACCTTTGCAAAGTACAAAATAGCACATTGTTTTATACAGCCCATAGTTTTACTTTGATATTTAAACTAATATGTACTATCTACAAGCTCCATCACAATAATTTCTTAGATTTTTTTTTTCATTTATGATTTAAGGATTGTATTTATCAATGAATTGAACATATTTTTGTAAATATACAAAGTGTCTTAATTGACCTAGTTTTTATTCCATAATTTTTTTTTATCAGAAAACTACTACTAACATTAACGCTTTCATATCTCATGTCAAAAAAATGTAATTTGCAAAACTTTTAAATTCATGTAAAAAAGTATGCTTTTGAAAGAAATTTGTTACAAAAGTTACTTTTGTACACTAATTACTTCCACAAGTAATAGCAAATCAAAGTACTTATCAGAAATGATAAAAAGAAAGGGAAAATAAAAGACAATAACCCCATTAATAAAATTTAAGTATTTACAAAAAAAATATTAAGCATAGATAAATATTAAGACCAGCAGGAAGAAGATGAATGATGCCATTGGCAAGAAAACTCAAAAGAAAAAAGAAAGAAAGCTGTAATGATCACTTCATGAATAAAGAAAATTTGGCTTTTGTATCAACCAAAACCAAGATGTGACATGAAATAGTTTATACATAGTGATTTAAGTATTATTATATAATCAAAGAGAATACAATTAGTCATTAAGTTGGTGTTTAATATTTTTTCTTTCCTTTTTCTTACATGAAGCAATTGGGTTGGAGATATATTGACAAGTATACAAACACATATTTGAAAATGATAGAAGTTATAGATATGCGTAGCAGGCAAAGATCTGTAGGATATGATAATGTGGGGCTCTACCACTTATATTTTATCAATATGGTCTTCATTTGTTGGAATTTTCCAATAAATGGTTTTGTGCTCAGCGACTTATAAAATATATAAATAAAAGGAAAACATGTGGCTTATGATTCTGCAATACATTTATAACACATATAGGCGCGTGAAGTTGACTAGCTTGATCTAATGATTGAGATTGAATCTGTAACTTAAGAGATTATAAGTTCAAGTTCACGTACGAATAAATTGTGGAATGATATTTATTTGTAATAATAGAATGGCAAATGAGCAATTTTTTTAATTTACTATTTGAAAATAAAAAAAACATTGGTAAAAATCAGGAGGACTAATTCATTCATCGGATAAATAAGTAACTAACTAACGGAACCCTAATGTATGGTTATATTGGTTTTTGGCAACATATAGTTATTTAATGTTACGTGTGAATCATGTTGGAAAAACAATGGTAAAAATAAAAAAAATAAAAAAATCTTGGATCTCAATTTTCTCTCTCGGATGTGGAGGCGTCAAACAAATTGAGAAATCCACCTTATGAAGTTTCATGATCCAACCTTCAACCAAATAATAAATATAATCAATAGAATATATATAAATATAAATAATAAAAACAAGTTAAAGAAACTTGAACACTGATAAACTGAATCATGTCGAAAAACATTACTCTTAAAAGATACTTGTAGTTCCTTCCTGGATTAAACATCACTCTCAGTTTAAAAGTGAAAACAAGAATAGAGATGCTATATCATATCCAGAAAATTCAACGGGGAAATGGGAAAATAATTAAGTAATCACATAGAAGGAATAATTTTTGTAGTCTTAAAATAATCGCACAATAAACTTAGAAAGAATAATTTTTGTAGTCTCAAAATAATGGCGCAATAAACTTGATCTACTCACAAATTATGCATATGAGTTGTATGAAAAAGTAATTGTTCAAAGGTGTCCATCGAAATGAACGAACAACTGCCTTTTTAATAGGTAAGGAAATTACTAGTCTTCCTCATCAAAAGGATAAAAATAGCCCGTACTAAAAAAATAAACCTTAAGGTAATCAAAGAATTTTAATCCTCATAAATAGTTAATAATAAACAAACTATTAAACAATTTCAAAGTTAATAAATTGTTTTGAATTTAAAACATAGTATATAAAACGTGTTCTTACTTATAAGAATATAATAATTAAAAATATATTTATAATAAATGCAAATGCGGATTGCGGATGTAACAAAATTACATAATCACTTTAGTAAAATGTTAAATATATTCTTTTGAAATAACATAACATTAGGTTTCCAACAAATCACATGATTTTCAGACCATGATAAAAATTTGACAGTCACATGTGAGTAAGTAAAATTAATAAATTGGTATGCTTATGTTTAAGTAAGTTTTTGATTTTAAGCTCCATGTATGTAGAAAATCTTTATAGAAAGATTCATCCATCAAAACTAAGTACATAGTGGGGACAGCGCTGATGAACTGGGTGGGAAAAAGGAGAATTAATTGGAAAATTTTGTTTTATCATGTTAGTTAATCTGGAAGAATAGGAGTGTTTGAAAGAGTAGTATTGTTAATTAACACATGGTAAATTGATAATTCTCATTTTTTATGATTGGATATCTCTTTTTTATTACCATTTAATTTTGACTATCCCTTCCATTTCATAGATAATGTAGAATGAAAATTTTCGGATACAAAATAGAAAGTATATAATGCAAAATTCAATATAACTTATGATATCATTCACATTTGGATCTAAAATTAGACTGATTTGTTCTTGAATCATGTCTCATATCAATAAATACATGGTACATGCTTAGGATTACAACATGTTTTTATTATATCCATACAAAATTAAGCATGTTAACATAATTTCATGATAATTTTTTTTTATAGAAAGTGAAATAAAAATGAATGTCTTTAAATTACTCAACAAAATGTGCAAGTGAGTCGATGTAGCATAGATTTTATTTGAATTCAATGGATGTTAAGTTATCACAAACGTAGTAGACATTGGCAACATATTTAGATTTGAAGATATGAAACACAATACCAATACCACTTTTCTTCGTTTACTTGAAATGGCATTCTTTTAATGGAATCATGATTGCTCAATTGTTGGCCATTGTATGACACCGTATATCACCGAAATAAAGCAAACCAGTGTGATAACTTAAAACCCCGACTTGTCTCAAAAAAGTTTATTTTCTTTTTAAACTTTCAAAATGATATTTTAACTCTTTCAATTTTAGAAACTGCATTATTGAATGTCATTTGATAGAGAAAAATAAAAAATGACACGTTTGAAAAGTCAAATCAACTAAAAGTTGATATGTGATTGGAAAATTGATACATTTTTTGAAAGTTGAGAGATCTACGAGATCATTTTGAAAATTTAGAGGGACAATATATTTTATGATACCAGTTCAGGTAATTGTAGTTGCATTTGGCCTTATTTTAATAAAGAAGATTGGTGATGTGGCCAATTATTTACATTTAACTAATTAGTTTTAACAAGGCCTGATACATTGGTCAACCCGAATTTGTCCAAAACAGTTAGTTGTCATCCTGAATTTCAAAAAGTTTTAAAAAAATCCTTGAACTTGCAAAAAAACGCTCCAACTTATCCCTCAATGTCATGTATCAGCTTTTGGTTAGATAGAGAAAAATCAGAAAAATGACATTTTTGAAAATTCAAACCAACCGAAAACTATCACGTGATAACGAGAGAGTAAACTGGTGCATTTTAAACAATTTCAAGTGAGTATCTAACATATTTAAAAAATTTAAGGTGACAAAAATTAAGGGATTATAGGATTATAGTTATATTAGAACTTTTAACATAAGTGAGTTTCAAGACATATAATCATGTTAAAACTGCTTCTGTAACTAATAATTTTGTGTGTGTCAAATAATTGTGTGCATGCATATATACTCAAGATAGTACTTTCACAAATTGAATTTTTGTTGTTATTATTGATTACATTTTTTATCCTTACTATTAGAAAATACGTGTATATAATATTGCTGACTTTAGAGTACATGTAATGAACTGTGGTCCCAACGGATGAACTATAATTGACACGCAGAGTCAGTTTTGTTTTGTTACCCTTTTTATATACTTCCAACCTCTTTTCTAGGCTGTCACACTTCAAGTATTACATTTTTTTTCTTACACCGTAATGATATATTTATGATTTTACAGAAATATTGTTTTTTATGACCAAAATTACGTATTTTAGCACTTTATCATTTAAGTGGCTCCGTACGCATTTCATTTTTAACTCTATACTTTGTATCAAATTTCTGTTTAGCCCTTCAATTTTAATTTATGTCATTAAAGTATGGGGAACTTATTGAAATGCTAGAAAAGGCCCGTAGTTTAAGACTTTACCACCAAAAAACATCCCATATCGAACCAATCCCAATTCTCAACTTTCTTTTTAGGTTAATACGATATTTGCTTTTCAAAATCTATGGTTTACATCTAGATGCTTCTTCTACCTACAGACGATGTGATCATCATCAACGAAGCTCAATCCGACACTGTAAGATATGACGATGAAGAAATCCGACAATGACTTCGTTCATATATCGTTCGATCGACTCTTTGCCTGGCTTTTTTTTAGCCATGGAGGCATCGCCAATGTCTAGAAGGTACCACTCGACGACGCATTTGATTATTGACACATCGATTCTAACGCACAACGATGCTTTCACAACTATCCAGGTAACGAAGATTTGAATTGCCGAGTGAGCAATTTCATCTAGAAATAAAGAGCACACATTGTGGATTTTTGGTATCAGTGTATATAGGTATAAATATTGTACATGATTATGAGTAATCTCGCGTTTGATTTGTAGGTAATAATGAGTGGATCTTGATGAAATTTCTTCTGGCAAAAAAACAATTGTTCGAAGACCTCATGCCATGGTGATTTTTACAGAAAATGGATATTGTTGTGAATGAAAATGAGCAATGGACTATATAAAAGTGGTGTATCACTCTTATACCGGGTATAGTAGCTTGTATACCAGTTATAAGATCTTCATGAAAAGGTAGTAAAAAAGTGGTATAAGAGTGTTATACCAGGTATAAATCCTTCGAACAATGGTTTTTGTGGGTACTTTAAAAGTTACCTCGAAAATTAATGGAAAATAAGTTTTTATAAAGGCTTTATTTCACTTTTATACCCGAGTATAAGGCTTCATGAAAAGGTAGGAAAACTAATATAAAAAAAATACATAAAAGAATAAAAATGAAAACCTTTTTAATATAAAAACAAAATAACAAAAAAAAAATTCTTTGTGAAAGCATAACTATGATTCTTGTTTATCAAAAATTAAATAATTTTTTGTTATGTATTTGCGTTAAATTATTATATATATAACTGATACAAAAGTAACGGATATTGGACTTTGGTTGAGGCCAGTGGTTATTTTTCTCATCTCGGTAATGTCTTTAAATTCGCTAGACTAAAATACTTATAATTCAGAAACTTGAGTATTTTGTTGAGAAATGGATTAAAATAAAACAAAAATCTGAAATAATCGTATAATATATGCCACCGTGTATTTTTTATTGATATTTTAGTTAAGATTATTGTAATTAAATTTGAGAAAATATGATCTAGTGTTATGAATACAACTCATATACGTGTGCTACATATTTTTTGGTTTCATGTAAAACTAAATAACAATAAACATTGGATTGTAGCTGAATTGAACCTTGTTTATGCAAGAAGTTATATGTTCGAATTTCACTAAATTCAAACGCAAAGAAAGACAAAAAACTTTAATAAAAAATAAATAGAATACGTGTATTCAATGAGCATACATGTGGTTTATACAAAAAAAGAAAATCTTAAAACTAACTTGACGTGCCAAAACAAGATTGTATACTATGTAGTAAGTACGCTGATAAAATGTTAATTAACAACAATAGTTTATAGCATAAAGTAGTACTAGTAAGGAAGTGACTCTTGTAAATTTGTAATACATTTGAGTAATACGAGTTTTGCATCATTAGTCAGTGCAATAAATATTATGAAATAAAATATATAATAGTATCAACCAACCCAAAAAATAATCTTTTAAATATCATATTTTTGCTAAAATCCAGTCATCACAAAGAGACTTTGGTCTATGAGTGAAAGAGACTGGTCCAATCTACTGATTGACATCTTGTTCTTGTATCTTTGTTTTGAAATTTGAACATTTCCCGAGGAATTTTAGATAATCGGTATATACGATTGATGGATTTTGATCCTCAATAATATTACTGGGAATGAATAGTATCAAAATATAGTTAGGTTGGAAATTAAATCTTAAAATGTGATCGTTTTAACCAGAGAAGAAATGATAAAAAATATTTCGATTCTGAAATGTACAAGAACCGAAATATTTTTTGTCATTTCAATTCAAATTTTTTTTTAATTTTTTTTATTAAAAGTGTAAGAACCGAACACTTCGCTGCAACCGAACACTTAGACAAAGTCTGCCTCGGTTGTAGCATGTCAAAGAACCGAAACTTTATGTTTCGGTTCTTTGACACTGGAAAAAAAAGGTGTCATAGAACCGAACCATAAAGTTTCGGTTCTTTGACATTTAAATTTTTTTTTTCATATTTTTTTGTAAGATCCGAAATGGATTATTTCGGTTCTTACACTTTGATTTTGCTATATATACTACCAACAAAACTCAAATTTATCTACATTCATTTTCCCAAACTCATTACTCACCTCTTCTTTTATTTTCTCTCCAGTTCCACTGCATCATTTACACCATCTACTCTTATTTCTCACTAAGTGTATCAGGTAAAAAAAAACCTAACTTCAATTGCTTTGTCTATTTAGTTAATAATGAGTAAAATCTAAGTTTTGTGATTTTTTTTACAGGTTTTGGTTCAAACATACATGTAAAGGTATGTATATGAAACTCAAAATCTTAATTTTGTTGTTTTCTTTATCTGTATTTTTTTTAATTAATGAAAAATAACTTTACATTTTAATTTGAAATTCATATTATATTATAAT
>CATIWQ010647010.1:0-11311 GCA_949673415.1 Euphorbia schlechtendalii
CGGCTTGATATCAATCGATCATGGGTATAAAACGTAAATTTCTTGAATTAATCAGCCAGTTAGCTTAATCATGATAGCACGATTAATAAAATCTTTTCTAAACACGAGAATGATAGTAGATAGCTAAATCATTTACCCTCAGTTTTGAAATGCACTTGCAGATAGCTGACAGGGTTTAATTCTAAAAATGCTTTATGCATAAGAACCAACTTTAATTCAAAACTTTATGATAGCACAAAGAAAAGTATAAATTCAAATCCAACCACGAACCTTTTAGAAGAATTCGTTTGTTACAAATTTTCTATTATATCTTGATAGCATAAACACAATAGAATAACAATATGTTCATCCTTTCAATTAACAACAACCGGTCGAATTGATGAAATAAAAAAGGTAAACAATAGAACTATTGCCGGTATGGACTCGAAAACTGAAATTCAAAATACAAATAAGAACAAGTCTCAGGATCGATAGTAGCTTCAAGTAATTCCCTTAGTCGAAAGATGAAAATTAGTTACGCATAATTGAAGAAAACAAAGAAGAAATTATTATTAAAAATAAATTAAGTACAAGATAGTCAAAGGTCTCCTAATGCTGAAATTCTATGCCTATTTAACCTAAAATAATTGGAAAATAAATCTCCTAATGAAACTCAAAAACTAAATAAGAAAATTGATTCTTCCTAAATAACTAAAAGGAAAAGATAAAATAAGAACATAAAATTAATGTAAATCTAATCTAGAAGTCTTTGGAAACATCAATCTTTAATTCCAATTTTACTCAAAAAATCCGAAATAATCAAATCTGATCGTCATTCCTTAGCCTAGACTCCAGGGTAACTTCCAGAACAGCTTCAAAATGCTTAAAAACCCCTTACTTTTCCTCTTTTGTGCCCAAATCAGTCCTAACACGTCTTAATCTCCTAAATAAGCACAATTTAATCACAAATTAGTAGTATACCATTGAAACACTCAATCAAAATAATACTAAATTGTGTAGAATATGCGTGTTATCAAGAAGTTTCTCACTAAAACAAAGTCAACTCAGCACCCGTGTGGAGCTGAGGAAGGACCCAAAAAGGAGCACAACAAAGACATCAAGTGTTTTGGTTATGGCGAAAAAAGGCCATATTCAATCATCTTATCCAAAGATCAAGAAGGATAGATATAAGAAGAGCTCTTCCAAGAAAAGTAAGGCACTTGCTGCCACCTAGAGCGACACCGAGGAATCTTCATCCTCAGATGAAGAAGTTGTTAGACATGATGTATGCCCTAGAGGTAATTAGGGCGATATATCTTTATTAGCTATAATGTACAGACAGTTTTGAATTATTAATAATAATCAAAGGCATTTTGATATTTATCAGTGCTTCCTTTTATTTGTATTTCGCTGGTATCATATATATTTGGATATGTATGTGTGCATTGATGAAAAAAAAGTCTGTGACTAATTCATAGGGTAAAAGTGCAAGGACATAGTGGGAGCTATGTAGAGTGAGAACTGCACATACGTATTACTATGAATAGTCTAAATATCCCTAATCGTAGTTCCATTGAGACTGGACATCAATGGAACGGATAGACTAGCATGTGTAGGCCTACTCCTTGGATTAGTTCGAAGCGACTGATCTCACGAGCTGAAGGTGATACCTTGAGTTAACACATGAATGTATTCGCGTAATACGTTGGAGACCGCCATAAGACAGACACTTGGAAATAACTATATCCATGTGTTGGTGTCATATCTTATTGCAGTAGCAGTACGAGTATCCTCAGACCTGAGATACCGGTTACCTTATGTAAGAGTTTCTATACTTTAGGTCATACATATTCATACCCTGGCGATTAGGATGACATATGTGATTATGGGTGTAGCGATGATCACATGTTGGTAAGCTGTGTAGTCAAGATGGGATCAATCGCTCCTGATATAGTAATATAATGGAGATGTACCTTAGGTCCCCTTATTGAAGTAAAACACTCATAAACCTCTTATCATAGTATACGATTGATGGAACTGTTTTCTAGTCAATCAAGATACAAAACCGCTGAGTGGTGTTCTTCATGAACAAGTCTAATTCCAGGATAGCTACAGCTATTACATGAGCTGACACTTAATCCAAGCTCAATTAACTGGATGGTACTTAACCTGATGGAAGGAGTGTATTGTATTGGTTACTATTGCAGAACCAGATCAAGTCACAGGCACATGACGTTCCAAGTATCGGGGGATCATATGCCTTTGTTAGAAAGCCCATTTGATCGTCTAGAGCTATCGGGTTCCATAACGGTCTGGAACATTAAGCCTAAAGGTTCCTGGGTGGGATGCCAAGTTTAGGTTAACTTCTAGCAGCTCTATACTTTGGGATCCTATGAGGTCACACACTTTGGGTCTTTATCGGACCATGTAAAGAACCTATGGACCAGGTCTATACTGAAAATAAAAGTTGTGAAATCAATGAGAGGAATAATTAATAAATTAATAATTCAAAGAAATAATGAAAAGATAGGGATAAGGTTGCACGGAGCGAGCAAGGGATTTTTCCCATTACGAGTGGACCCCAAATCGAACATGGGTTGTTCAAAGTGGGGCCTGCGCGGTTGCCCCGTGAGCGAACGGGCTCGTAGGGATAACCCACGAGCTAGTGCTTGTGGCCCATAAGTAAGCTGGGCTTGCGGGAAAGCCCGTAAGCCAAAGCTTGCGGCACAAGGCAAACCCACTAGGGCTTGCCTTGTAGTAGCCGTGGGTCCGTAGGTAACCCTACCCGCGCAATTGACCCACTAGAAATGGGATAGGATTTATCCCACCCCATGTAGAGTTTTAAGGGGAGTCTATCACTCCCCCTTTTTCCCTATTAATAGGCTTCTAGCCTCTCATTATTTACATACACACCAAAAAGCTTTGAGCTTATTTTCTCTCTGATTTCTACTCTCCTCTTCTTTTGTTGTGCGAGATTCTCCAAACAAATCGAAGAGATCTTTAAAAGGCTCTAAGTTTAAGTGAGCTTTCTATTTTGGATTTTCGGGTTGATTTGGAAGTAGTCTAGCAACTACTTTTATCGACGAGTTTCACCTCTTCGAGGTTTTGGTCGATGAAGATCCGTGTGGATCAAGTCATAGAGGCTCTCCTAGTTTGGAAGCTTGTGCTATCAGAATTGCTCCAAAGGGAACACTGCAAACAAAGAGAGATCAATCACGCATCAACTGGTAATGCTTTAATCTTTTAGATGCTAGGTTTCTTTTATACATTTTATAAACCTAAAAGCATATATGGAATGTCTTAACCTAGATTATAACAATCATGGCATGCTTAGGAGATCCTCAAGTTAATTTTTAGTTTTTGAAATTCCACCTTGTTGTCTATGCATGTTCAATTACTATCTTGATTACGTTATGGAAGAAGATGAGCCCAAGACTTACAAGGAGGTAATGGAAGGCTTAGAATTTGATAAATGGCTTTCAGGCATGAGATTGGATATGGACTCCATGTACGAAAATCAAGTCTGGAACTTGGTTCATGCTCTAAGTGGATTAAGCCCATGGGATGCAAATGGGTTTTCAAGAAGAAAACCGACATGGAAGGTAACATAGTTACCTATAAAGCAAGGCTGGTTGCAAAAGGGTATAGTAAAAAAGAAGGCATTGACTATGATGAAACCTTTTCACAGGTGGGCTTGCTGAAGTTTATCAGGATACTCCTTGCCATTGCCGCTCATTATGATTATGAGATTTGGCAGATGGATGTGAAGACAACATTCCTTAACGGGAATATAGACTTGGATGTGTTTATGATACAACCCGAGGGTTTCACATCTAAGGATGGTTTTATGGTATGCAAGTTGCAGAAGTCCATTTAAGGACTTAAGCAAGCATCGAGGAGTTGGAATATTAGGTTCGATGAGACAATCCGAGAAATTGGTTCTGTATCGAATGTTAGTGAGCCCTATGTATATAAAAAGGCTAGTGGGAGTGTGATCGTTTTCCTTGTATTATATGTTGATGACATATTATTAATAGGAAATGATGTTCCTTTTCTTTAAACAGTTAAGACATGGTTGTCAAAGAAGTTCTCCATGAAAGACCTTGGAGAAGAAACTTTTATACTTGGTATTAAGATTTACCGAGATAGATCCAAAAGCTGCTAGGTCTTTCACATAGTACATACATAGATAAGGTTTTGGCTAGATTTAACATTGAGTAGTCAAGAAAGGGTTATCTCCCAATGTCTCACGAGATCAACCTTTCTAAATCTGAGTGTCCAAGAATACAAGAAGAGAGATTGCACATGAATGGAATACCCCATGCCTCAGTGGTAGGGTCCATCATGTATGTTATGGTATGCACTCGGCTTAACGCCTCACATCTGTTGAACTTCACGAGCAGATTTCAATCTGACCCAGGTGAGAAGTACTGAATGGCCGTTAAAACTATCCTCAAGTACTTACGTAGGACTAAGGATATATTTTTAGTATGTGGAGAGGGTGATATCACTTTAAAGGGATACACCGATGCGAGTTTTCAATCTGATAGGGATGATTATAAGTCCCAGTCAGGTTATGTGTTTATGTTTAATGGAGGGGAAGTTGTTTGGAAGAGTTTCAAATAGGATATGAATGCCGTTTCAACCACAGAATCAGAGTATTTAGTTACCTCAGAAGCAGCTAAACAAGCTATATGACTTAAGAGATTTATTGGTGATCATGGTGTGGTGTCCAGCATTATAAATCCGAAAGCGGTCTATTGCGATAACAATGGGGCTATTGCTCGGGCAAAGGAACCACGATCTCATCACAGAAACAAACATATACTTAGAAAGTACCATCTCGTAAATGAGATGGTAGCGAGAAAGGATATAAGTTTAGAATATGTCCCAACGGATTAGAATCTAGCGGATGGGCTAACCAAACCATTGACTCTGGTTAAACATGACCAGCATGTTAACAAGTATGGTATAAAGCACATGGCCAATTAGCTCTCGTGCAAGTGGGAGATTGTTAGATATGATGTATGCCCTAGAGGCAATTAAGGTGATATATCTTTATTAGCTAAAATGTACAGATATTTTTGAATTATTAATAATAATTCAAAGGCATTTGTTATTTATCAGTGCTTCCTTTTATTTGTATCTCACTGGTATCATATATATTTGGATATGTATATGCGCATTGATGAAAACAAAGTCCGTGACTAATTCCTAGAGTAAAAGTGCAAGGATATAGTGGGATCTATGTGGAGTGAGAACTGACATACATGTTAATATGAATACTCTAAATATCCTTAGTCGTAGTTCCATTGAGACTGGACATCAATGGAGCGAATAGACTAGCATGTGTAGGCTGACTCCTTGGATTAGTTCCAAGCGGCTGATTTCACAAGCTGAAGATGGTACCTTGAGTTAACACATGAATGTATTCTGGTAATACATTGGAGACCACCATAAGACAGACACTCGGAAATAACTATATCCATGTGTTGGTGTTATTTCTTATTGAAATAGCAGCACGAGTATCCTCAGACCTGAGATACCGGTTACCTTATGTAGGAGTTGTTATACTTTGGGTCATACTTATTTGTACCTTGGCGATCAGGATGACACAGGTGATTACACATGTTGGTAAGCTGTGTAGTCAAGATGGGATCAATCGCTCCTGATATAGTAATATAATGGAGATGTACCTTAGGGCCCCTTGTTAAAGTGACACACTCATAAACCTCTGATCAAAGTATATGATTAATGGAACGGGTTTCCAGTTAATCAAGATACAAAATCGCTGAGTCGTATTCTTCGTGAACAAGTCTAATTCCAGGATAGCTACGACTATTACATGAGTTGACACTTAATTCGAGCTCAAAACACTGGATGGTACTTAACCTGATAGAAGGAGTGTACTGTACTGGTTACTACTACAGAATAGGTTCAAGTCACAGGCACGCGACATTCCAAGTATCGAGGGATCATACGCCTTTGCTAGAAAGCCCATTTGATCATCTAGAGCTATCAGGTTCCATAACAGTCTGGAAATTAAGCCTAAAGGTTCCCAGGTGAGAAGCCAAGTTTAGGTTAACCTCTAGCGGCTCTATACTTTAGGATCCTACGAGGTCACACACTTTGGGTTTTTATCGGACCATGTAAAGAACCTATGGACCGGGTCTATATCGAAAATACAAGTTGTGAAATCATTGAGAGGAATTATTAATTAATTAATAATTCAAAGAAATAATGAAAAGATAGGGAAAAGGTTGCATGGAGCGAGCAAGGTATTTTTCCTGTTGTGAGTGGGCCCTAAACTAAACATGGGTTATTCAAAGTGGGTCCTGCGTGGCTGCCCCGCGAGCCAACTGGCTCGCAGGCTGCTAGCCTGCGGAGACAGCCTACGCGCGTTAGCGGGTTACAGGCCGCGAGCGCTGGCACAAGGTAGCGCTTGCCCGCTAGCTGGGCTTGGGGGAAAGCCCCCAAGCCACAACTTGGGCACAAGGCAAGCCCACTGGGGCTTGCTTTGTGGAAGCCATGGGTCAACTCATGGGAAACCCTACTCGCGTAGTTGACCCGTTAGATGTGGGATGGGATTTATCCCATCCCATGTAGAGTTTTAAGGGGAGTCTTTCACTCCCCCTTTTTCCCTATAAATAGGCTTCTAGCCTCTCATTATTTACATACACACTAAAAAGATTTGAGCTTATTTTCTCTCTGATTTCTACTCTCCTCTTCTTTTGTTATGTGAGATCCTCCACGTGTTTCTCCAAATAAATTGAAGAGTTCTTTTAGAAGGCTCAAAGTTTAAGTGAGCTTTCTGTTTTGGATTTTTGGGTTGATTTGGAAGTAGTCAAGCAACTGCTTTTTATCGACGGGTTCTACCTCTTCGAGGTTTTGGTCGATGAAGATCCGTGTGGATTAAGTCATATAGGCTCTCCTAGTTTGGAAGCTTGTTCTATCAGAATTTCTCCAAAGGGAATGCCACAACCAAAGAGAGATCAAGCACGCATCAACTGGCAATGCTTTAATCTTTTACATGTTATGTTTCTTTTATGCATTTTATAAACCTAAAAGCATCCATGGAACATTTTAACCTAGATTATAATAATCATGGAATGTTTAGGAGATCCTCAAGTTAATTTTAAGTTTTTGAAATTCTGCCTTGCTATCTATACATGTTCAATTACTGTCTTGATTAACCAGCGAAAGCTACAGATTTTTCCAACCTCTACTTAATGGCGATTGAGAAAGAAAGGGGCGAAAGCTCAACATCGACTTCAAAGAGTAATCAATTTGCTGTTGACTCTGAAGCTGAGCATCACAAAGGGAAGAACTCACAAGCTGAGGTACATTTTGAAATCCCTTTGTTAATAGAAGAGTTCACTAAGGTACTCTTTGATGTAATGAAGCTGACTAATAAGTCAGTTAAGAACATCAAAGAGCTAGTGAGGAGAAGTGAAGATAAGGAAGACACGACTGCTTCCTTGTCTCTTGATATCTTCTTTCTTCAAGAAAAGGCTGAGTATCATGAATGTCAGAACAATAAGCTCACTAAGTAATTAGATGATTTGACTGCTGAGATAACAACTTTAATGGAGAAACGGGTTCCTCCTTTGGCCAATAATCAGACTTTGAGTAATCAAACTCGCAATTCTAAGAAAAATATTTCCTCCAAAAAGAAGAAAGCAAGCCAACCCAAAATAAAAGTGGCATGTGGTTGTGGCAAAGCTGGATATACTACAGTTCTCTGTAGGCATAAAAATGGTTATTATGATGAGTACGACTAGTCTAATCTAAGCACTGCTAACAAAGGAGGACCCAACTTAAAAGCATGGGTACCTAAGAAAACATAATTATTTTGTAGGTGAGCTTAAGATCTGCTGATGACACTAGAATGTGGTATTTGGATAATGGATGCTCTAGGCATATGAAGGGATATGAAAGCCAATTCATCTCATTGGAACATAAAAGGAATGAAAGTGTCAATTTTGGAGATAACCAAAAAGGAAAGATTATGGGTTGTGGCACTGTTGATGTCTCTCCTTCAATCGAAGAGGTTTCTCTGGTTAAAGGACTCAAGTTCAACTTGCTTAGTGTAGCCCAGCTGTGTGATAAAGGCAGGAAGGTTACATTCGACTCAACAGGTTGTTTGGTCATTGACTATAAGACTGACTCAACTATACTTGTTGCTCCTAGAATTAACAATATGTATTTGATTGATTTATCCCCAAGCTCCACTAATGTTTATCTTGTATCTAAGGAGGATAATTCATGGCTTTGGCATAGAAGGCTGGGTTATATAAATATGAACATTTAGTCCAAACTGGCCAAAAAGCAACTAGTTGTGGGTTTACCCAATATCATCTTTGAGAAGGATAAACTTTGCTCAGCTTGCTAGCTCAGTAAGCAAGTTCAGAAATAATTTAGGTCAATTAATAATGTAGTAACTAATAGATTGTTCGGCACCTAGATCTTTTCAACCTAGTTCAGCTTGTGAGCATGGGTGGGAAAAGATTTTCATTGGTGGTTGTGGATGACTTCACAAGATTCACTTGGGCGGTCCTATTGAGTAGCAAAGATGAGACCTTTGAATCTTTTGTCAGACTCAGTAACCGAATAATGAATGAATTAAGAACTATAATCAGTAAAATCCGAAGTGATCATGGATGTGAATTTGAGAATTTCCATTTCGAAGAATTCTGTTTAGCACATGTTGAGTGATAATAATCTACCAAAGTACTTTTGGGGAAAAGCCGTTAACCCAACTTGTTATATCTTGAATTGGGTTTTATTTTACCCAATTCTTGAGAAAACACCCTATGAGCTTTGGTGAGTGCGCAAGCCTAAGATTAGTCATCTCAGATCATTTGGTTGTAGGTGCTTTATTCTTAACACCAAGGAGCATCTAGGTAAGTTTGATCCAAAGGCTGATGAAGATATCATTCTGGGATACTCAACTAATAGCAGGGCATATAGAATATATGTCAAGAGAACTAACCTATTAGAGGATTCTATACATGTAGATTTTGATGACACTAACCATGCAAAAAGACTATCATTTAATGAAGATGAAGGAGTAACTTAGTAAGAAAATCAACTCAGAATGTCGCTCTATGTGCTTCCCAACTCAGCATAAGAACCTGAAGCTGAGGAAGTCAAAGAAGACGAAGATCTTTCTATCAACTTCAACGAAGGAGAAGATCAAACTCAACCTCAACAACTAAATACAGAACCTCCAATTATAGATACAAGTCTGACAAGGGAGATTAGGACTCAACCCAATCACCCACGTGAAAGTATTGTTGATGATGTTTATAATCCTGTGATGACACGAGGTCAGCTTAGCAGAATGATGAGCCATCCATCTTTCATCTCATTGATTGAACCCAAGAAGTTTGAAGATGTTGAAGAAGATGATTATTTGATGATTGTGATGCAAGAGTTTGATCAGTTCAAGGGCAATGATGTTTGGGATCTAGTTCCAAAGCCCAAAGGAAAATCAATTATCGGCACCAAATGGGTTTTCAAGAAAAATCTTGATGAAGATGGAATTGTTGTCAGGAATAAGGCCATGCTTGTTGCTCTAGGCTACAATCAGCAAGAAGGCATCGATTATGATGATACTTATGCTCCTATAGCTCGACTTGAAGCTATTCGAATCTTATGTGCTTTCACATCTCATATGAACTTCAAGTTATTTCAAATGTATGGATTCATCTAAGAGGAAGTTTATGTTCGCCATCCTCTAAGCTTTGAAGATTCGAAGAATCTAAGCATGTCTTTAAACTGAATAAAGCTCTCTATGGATTGAAGTAGGCTCCAAGAGCTTGGTATGAGAGACTGACCAATTTCTTAATCTATAAAGGCTATGAAAGAGGGAAAGCATATACGACTCTATTTATCCCGTAAAGAAGAGAAGCTGTGTTGTTAGTCCAAATCTATGTGGCTGACATCTTTTTTAGAGCAACTGATGAGTAGTTGTGCAAGGAGTTCAGTAAGCAGATGAATAGAGAATCTGAAATATGTATGATGGGAGAGCTTAATTTCTTTTTTAGACTTCAAATCAAGCAAAGTGAAGATGGAATCTTCATCAACCATGGACATGGAATCTTCATCAAGCAAAGTATGCCAAAGAAATCCTGAAGAAGTATGATATGGAGCATTCGAAGCTAGTATCCACTCCCATGGACATTGATACTATCTTAAGTAAAGATGAAGCTGGTAAGGGGTAGACAGTAAGTTCTACAAAGGTGTTATTAGCTATCTTCTTTATTTAACTGCTAGTAGGCTAATAATTCAATATGTTGTGTGCTATTGCACTCGTTATCAAGCTGACCCTAGAAAATCTCACTTAGCAACTATTAAGTGAATTCTCTGGTATTTGCAAGGCTCTCTTAATGCAAATCTGTGGTATCCCAACAGCTCAGATTTCACTCCAAGAGGATTCATAGATGCTGACTATGGCAGAGAAAAGCTTGATAAGAAAAGCACCACAGAAGGATGCCATTTCCTTGGAGAATGCCTTGTCTCATGGGATAGCAAGAAGTAAATTTTTGTTGCACTGAGTATAGCTGAAGCTGAGTACATGGAGATGGGAAGTTATGTAGTACAACTACTATGGATTAAACAGCAATTGGAGGATTATGGTATGAAGTCAGAATGCCTTGAAGTTATGTGTGATAATGTTCGCCACTTTTCTACTAATAAGTTTAATAACTTATTCGTGAGATTTTTGCTTTAAAGTACAGGTGTTGTCAATACCACTTATCAAAATAGAAAAATGATTATAACTGCAAGTATACAGTTGCTATATAGTTTTAAAAGATATCGAACCCACAGGGAAAGAACCAATTCTAAAGACCAACAAGTGTAACAGAACAAAGAAAATAAAATAGATAATTTTATTATTGTTGGGTTGGTTGGAATATGATGG
The DNA here is from genome assembly GCA_949673415.1 of Euphorbia schlechtendalii. Taxonomy (NCBI): domain Eukaryota; kingdom Viridiplantae; phylum Streptophyta; class Magnoliopsida; order Malpighiales; family Euphorbiaceae; genus Euphorbia; species Euphorbia schlechtendalii. The sequence continues at coordinate 10,907 of CATIWQ010647010.1, forward strand.
TAAATAAATAGATAAATGTATAAATAGATTAGAGTAGAAGAAATCGGTATATATTATCCCTACAAACAAGTATAGCAAAGAAAACATGCAAAATCATAAAAAATATTATGTACACTAAACTACTTTAACATATTCGGTTCTAGACACTCAGATATTCAATTATTCATCACAGAGCAACACATGAAATGAATTTTCCAAGTCTAGTGCAAACGAATTAAGACGATTATATAAACTTGGATAATAATAGTACTATGCTTAATACGGGTCGCTCTCACATAGCCATATTTAGCAAGTTACCATTCCAAAAATGTTGGCTCACTAAACAGCATTATAATCACAGATCCAGTGATTATACACAATCTTGTTAACCCCGAAATCACTCTTAAAGTTAACTCAAAAGCATAT
>CATIWQ010647116.1:0-28481 GCA_949673415.1 Euphorbia schlechtendalii
TGTCAATGATTATCTCACTACAGTAGTTGTGCAAGTATCCTTTGACTTGAGAAACTAATCATCTTGTACATTCGTCATTATACTTTGGATTATTCTTTCATAGTTCTCTCCAGAGGATGTCATAAGGATTATTACGAGTATAGTGACGTCTGTTCGTTGATGAGCTAAGTTGTCAAGATAGGATCCATCACTCCCGGATATAAAGGGAGAAATACCTGGTAACTTGTAGAAGTAACATTGGCTCAATAAACCTATGATCAGAGTATGTTTTAATAGGATGAGATTCTAGTTAAAACATCTCACTGAGCAATGAACTTTGGTTACAAGTTAAAACACACTGGCTAGACTCGGTTTAAACCGATCTATAGGGTTGACACTTATCCGTACCCTAAAACCAGATGGTATTGATTGATTGAAGAAGTGTATTGCACAGTAGTCTACTGTTGAACAGGACTTGATTGATAAAGCAATGAAATCTCGGGCATCGGGGGATCATGAATCCTTGCTAGAGGGCTCCAATGATCGTCTAAAGATACGGACTGTTATCTTTGTATAAAGTCCACATTAATCGGTTTATCATAGTGGGAAAAATCGATTGAATGAATCTTTAGCGGCTTGGTGTCCGGGATCCTACGGGTCACACACTTTGAGGAGCTATGAACAAAGCTAAAGTATTCTCAGACTGGGTCTGAACTAAAATGTATTAAATTGAAAAATTACATGTCCGATTAGATCGGGAGATATATGGACAAAGAAAGAATGGTATTTAGTATTTATATATTAAATAGTTTTTTGAAAACTATTTAATTTAAATATTAATATATGTAAAGGGGTTGTTTTCTTTTTTAGTATTTAATAATAAATACTTTTGTTAGAAAAATATTTAAATTAAATATTAAAAAAATAAGGGTGGACTTGTGGCAGCATTGTGCTGCCGCAAGACCCAGCCCCAGCCAACGGCTGGGAATAAGCCCAGCTCAGCGGCTGGGCTATGAGCCCAGTCGCTGGCCCGCGGGTCTGGTCTGACCCGCAGGTTAACCCGCCTAGCAATGGGATATTTTGTTTATCCCACATTGCTTGTTTGAGGTTTTGAGCCTCTTTTTTTTTTAATATATAGCCCCTCCATTTCTCTTTTCTTTTACACCAAAATTTTTTAATTTCCGCTACGTGTGCTAGGCATATCTAGACGTATATTTTCCTTTCAATATCATGTGATACAGTTTTGGTATTGTTTTTTCTGTTGTTATTTTGTTAAGGCTTCAATCACAAGAACACAATTTAGAAAAGTAGGGGATCGACTTTGTTAAATATTTTTGTTTCATGGTTTCGTTGGAAAATTGAAAAGTATAAATTGCGGAGATGTTACGAAGGAAATAGTTATAAATGTAATTGCAATCCTTACGACACCATGTATAATTAATTCAATACCTAATCTCCAAGACATATTACTCATTTTTCTTTTACACAATATTTCTTCTCTGCAATGGTGTAGGGTTGAAAATTTTCTTACAAGTTAATAAAGAACATTAATTCACGCACTTGTTTATGTATGTGTGTTTGAATCATACTTTAATATGTTTATTGTATAAATAAGAATTTATATTTGAAAGGTTAGGGACTATCTCTTAATTTCTGAAATTTACTTTGTGAAATTAGTGTTTTTTAAAGCTACAAATGATAAGTCTCTTCGTGAATTGAAATCTCTTCACATGAAACCATATAAATTTTCATGAAATAATATGTTTGTAGACACAAATCAATATATCCATGAAATTAGATGATTGTTCATCAAACAGTGTGTCTTTTTAGGAAACATTATGTATTTTCATGAAAATAACAAACATGTTTTTCTATGAAACATACATTTTGATGAACCAACACAATTTTTTCATGTATATTTGCATAAACATCTTAAATCATTTTGTACATAATCAACTTCATAATTCATTGACTTAAGAATCCTAATAAACAAAATTATTAATGGTAGTAACCTGTAACTTTTGCCTCCAAACCAATTCTATAATAGCCACATCAAACACTTGAATAATTAAAATTTTCCTTCAATTATTGGTTAAAAAATAATTAATTTCTCTCTAGTAAATGCAAGAGTAAATTAGATAAAAACAATTATAGAAAACGTAGAAAAATTTTAATTGAAGAATAAAAAATGGAAAACTAAATTAACAATAATATTAAAAAAAGAACATAAATATTTTTAACTATTAATTTTCTTTGTAAATTCGGTTTGGTTGGAGTATATGTGAACAAGTCTAGTGCTTTTGTTATGGAAAAGATAGGATATGATAAGAAATATACTAAATGAAAGTGAAGATATGTATCAAAAAATGGAAGAGTAGTATTGCGTTGTGAAAGGGAAAGGAGATAGGATAAGAAATTAATACAAAAATGGTTTAAGTGTAAAATAGATAATAATTAATAAGAAAGGAAAGGAAAGGAAAGGATAGGATAGGATGATAGTATTAATTTAGGTAGGTAAAGTAAATAAATAGGCAGACTAAGATCTTATCAACTGGACCCAATTAGATTTGGATAAGATTACACGTCATTCCTCCCATTGGATAATATTATCCCTTTCAACATTATTTTTATCATTTCATTTTTCCCACGTTTTAACTTCCACTATCTCACCGGTTTTCTCCTTAAATTCTTCCTCTTCGTTTATTATTATTATTATTATTATTATTATTATTATTATCATTCAATTTTTGTTTCTCTTTTTTTTTTTTGGTAAACATCCAATTTTCTTTCTAAAAACATCTTTTTCGTACAAAAGTCTCTTGTTTCATGATTTTGGATATATTTTTATAGGAACAAGTAATACTATGCAAAGTATCATGCCATTGTTATTCCCTTTTCTTCAATTTGCTTCTCTTGTGTTTTATTTTTTTAATTTTTTACATCAATGTCTAGGATATTTAGAAAATACAGAATAAGACTCATAAATTACACGTCAGTTCAGTGTAGCTTTTGCGATTATTGTTAATTTTCTATAAATACCATTTTTTTTCTTTCTAAAAATTGATAAAAGCAAATAACTTGAATTGTTCTTTGAAATGAAAAATTAATTTTAGTACTCGTAAATAACAAAAAAAATTATATTGATATCGTGCATAAAAATGAAAAATCACAAGAATCTTTTCTTTTCTAATCAAAATTATTTGAGGCAGTCGAGTATCATCAGATTTTTTACTTTTAAGCTAAAGGAGTTATGAATTAAAAAATTTATAAAAAGACATATATCTCTTCCCATGCAAAAAATCAATACTAGTACAATGAAAGATCATGTGATTACTAATTGACTGTAGAGCAATAGGCACATTGTTCAAAGCCACTACTATATTTCATAAATATAATATCATCCTACTAAATTCTTACCAAATATTTTCGAAATTTTTTTTTTAACTGTTCGATATCTGGTTGAAAATCTTGTAGGGTTTTTATATTTCATTATCTTTCAAATTATTTATTTTTTTACATCTCATTTTAGAGTTTTTTGTTCATTTTACTTTTATCCTGGAAAAGGCCAACCATTGTATATGTTTCTACTATATTTCATAAAAAAAACCTTCATCAGACAATATACATAACATATGTATATGTATTAAAAAGAATTTCTACAAAATTCACATATATGCCAGTATTCTACCATATATTTGTCGAATGGAAAAAATATCTTGTAGGAACCTTATATTTCATTAGAAATTGTTCAACATGAGAAGTCTAGTAGAAATATGGTATATGTCTAATGTTTTATTCAAAGTTTATTAAATTTATCAAGTTTATGTTTGTACTAGGTTTCAATGAAATATAAAAATCCTAACAGGTGCCTACCTGATATCATACAATTGAAAAGGCATTTTAAAAAAGTATATCACACTGGATGACGTTTCGAAGATAAAAATGAGACGAACAAAAAAATCTTAAACGGCATGTAAAAAATAAACAGTTTGAAAGATAATGTCAAAATAAGATATGAAAGTACGTATGGAATGACATCTCAAATTTTAAAATGTTTATCACTGTAACCAAAACACAAGAAGATAAAGATGTAAATATGAAACATAAACCTATTTTCTATAACAAAATGCACATATATTGTCATTATTTTAGTAGCTCGGTTAATCAAAATATGAAAATCTAAAAGAGTAGTACATTTTAAAATTTCACGATTATTTTTCATCTTTTTTTCATGATTATCCTTGTTCATTCTTATGTTATTTTTAAAAAAGAGTTAAAATTGAATACAATAATTTGAATTAAATATAAGGATAAAATAGTATTTCATACCCTTATTAAATGATTTCTAATAAGTGTTAAATGTGTTAAATAGCTAGTATAAAAAATGGAGGGAGTAATATTTTAGAAAGTTGAATCAAATTTTATGCTCTCTCCGTCTACTAAATATTGTCGTTTTAACTAATTCACGTAATTTAATATCCAAAGATAAGAACAATAACTAAAAATGTATATGAGAAAAATAAGCCCAAATGCATTAAGACCCCCCTGAAGTTGATTCAAAAAACCCGATGCCACCCTTAACTTTCAAAAGGACCAGTTACCCCCTCAACTTGGTAAAAATGATCAGTTACCCCCCTTAACTTGGCAAAAATGCACCAGTTTGCCCCTTCAATGCCACGTGTCAACTTCTGGTTAAAGAGAGAAAAATGACATCTTTGAAAAGTCAAACCAACCAGATTCTAATACGTGGTATTGAGGGGGCTAACTGGTCCATTTTTGCTAAGTTAAGGGGGTAATTGGTCCATTTTTCCAAGTTGAAGGGGTAACTGATCTTTTTAAAAGTTAAGGGTAGTAACAGATTTTCTGAGCCAACTTCAACGGAATCATGATATATTAGGTAAAAAAAAAAACAAAGAAGGGATAGCTTAAGTATGAAAGCAGAGAATAATAACCAGAATTAATAAAAGTTTGCCACAAAAAAAAAAACAAAAGAATGGAATATTCTATAAAAATAAGTGCGTGGATGAGGATAAGGCTTAACCCTCTCTCTCCTTATTATTTAATCAATTTTTAAGAAACTAATATAAACAATTTTCATCTCTGTCTGCTTCTATTTTATGTTCAATTACTGCTTTCTCTTCCTCTTCCTCTCCTTTTCAATTCCTTCAATTTCTCTGAATCTCCGCTTTTTCCTTCTTCTTCGTTGTTTTTCCTCTTTGTTTTGGTTATGTCTATAGCTTTCGACAGTGCTTCTCGGATCCCTGAGATCCAACCTTCCAGATATGCACCGGCCGCCGGCGTACTGTCTTTTCTGCCTAATTCGTCGATATTTGAGTCGCCGGCTGAAAGGAGAGAGGAAGACGACATCAATGAATGTACCACATCTGTTTCTTCTTCCTCCTCCTCGATCGGAAAAAACAGCGACCTGTCCGGTGGTGGCAATTCCTCCGATGAGAATTGCGACGACGACAATGAAGTCCAGAGTAGCTACAAAAGGACTTTCGACTCTATGGATTCGTTGGAGGAAGCGTTGCCTATGAGGTATGATCTACAATTCTGATCTCCAATTCTAGAAACTTTTGATCAATTAGGGATTTGAGAGTATTTTCCCCAATTTCGGGGAATCGAATCGAATCGTTTATCAAATTATTGATCTGAAATTTGTGGTTGCAGGAGAGGGATATCGAATTTCTACAACGGTAAATCAAAGTCCTATACAAGTCTAGCAGAGGCATCATCTTCATCCTCCATTAAAGACATAGCGAAAGCAGAGAACGCATACTCGCGAAAACGCAGAAACTTGGTTGCTTTCAGCCATATAATAGACAAGAACAGAAGCTTTCCTCTAAGAAGCAATGGCGGAGGGATAGCAAAGAGGCCAATCAGCACAAGCAAAAGCACATTGGCATTAGCATTTGCTATGAGCAGCTCTGAGAGTATTACAAGCGAGGATTCATCCTCGAATTTGTCGTCTCCTCCTCGATTACCGCCTTTGCACCCGCGATCTAGCGCTTCTCATTACAATCTCGCTTCGATCGATTGTGGTAGTCCATGGCGGTCGTTTTCTGTGGCGGATTTGCAGCACTGCGTGGCTACTAATTGTAACAAGATCCGTCGCTAAAACAAGATCCGTCGCTAACTTGCCTAATTATGTTGTGTTTGTGTTTTCTCCGCTTTGAATGCTTCATGTTTTTTAGCCTATAAATGAGAAGGATGTTAATAGAAGAATTCGAGAGCTATTCCCACGGCTTTTGTTTCAAGTTATGTCGGACGATTTGAAATTGTTTTCAAGTTATGTTAGTCAAACTTGAAATTATTTGTTCGTGTGAAGTTTCATTTTCAAGTTAATATGATGAGATCTTAATCAATAAGACCAAAATATGGTGTTATGGATAATTTGATGGGCCAGCAACTTACATATAACCGAGACAGATGGAAACTCAGAATAAAATTAGGGCTTGTTTGAAATTAATTCAAAAACTATTATTACCAAGAATTCCACTATAGAATCACATATTTTAATAATGGATAAATATTTTAATTCTTAATATTAGTTAACTAAAATTTGTATATTATTGATCTTCGGAGTTTTTGTAGGATACAGTTTGAAAAAATTTAAAAATCAAGAGTGTTGGTTGTGGAGAACTAAAAATTTTCAAGGAAAACTAAACAATAAAATTTGCTGTTCGGTTGGGTTTAAAAAATTGAAAAACAGTTTTCAAAATTTTTATTTGATGCCTATTATTTAATTTATTTTTTCTTAATATATATAGTTATGTGGTAAATTGTTAATAAATAAGTAAAGAATAATTTTTATTAATATACTCTTAGTTTATTTATTTAGTCATTTTTCCAATTTACATTTAACTTTTTTTTAATATTTAGTCTACTTAATTTGATTCCCTTATATTTTTTAATTAATTAAATTTTGAATTAATATTTATTATTTTAAAAGTACAAAAATGTATATTGAAAATCATTTTATATGTGAATATTTCTTTATGCTTTCGATTTTTCAATTCATCATTTAAGAAATCGAAAAATTGTAAAATTTGATAAAAAAGATCACTAAAACATGAAAATTACATATCAAATAAAGATGTTTTCATAAATGTAGACAAGTTAAATAAAATTATAATTTGATAAACTTGAAACATATTCATCATGAAAATTGTAAAATGTGATAAGTTTCAAAGATCCTAAAGGTAAATTTGTTATTTTCAAACCAACGTCAAGATGCACATGAATCAACTTTTATTTATAATTGAATTAAAAGATTTTTTATTTTATATTTTTTAATCTAAAATGTATACCTTTCGTTTTTAATTTATATTGTAATATTTTTTTGTCATTTCTAAAGTTTATAACAAGTATATTATTCAATTTTTTTAGAAAATAAAAAAACTGGATTACTAAACAAAAATGAACATGTAGAAAATTGAAAATTTAGAAAATAAAAAGAAAACTGGAAATAGAAAATGAAAACAGTTCCCTTGGTACTAGACAAAAAGCAATTATTTCAGTTTTTGGGGAAGTGCTTTTGTAGATGCAGCACTAGAAAACATGGTGGCCAACTCAAGAAGGCCGTTAACTAGAGGTGAGCAAAAACTCGGTTCGGTTTAAAAATCAAACCGAACTGAACCGAACCGAAAATTTAAAGGGGGGAAATTTTAAAATCGAAAACCGATCCGAATTATTTCGGTTCGGTTTTCAGTTCAGTTTTAAACTAAAATTATATTTTTTTATTTTAAATTAACTTTTTTTTCCATATATTACTTTTTTTAACATAAAATAACTAAAAATCAATATAAATAATTTTTAACACATGTAACTTATTATTGATTTGAAAAAAAAACCTTAATTTTCAATTATCAAATTTAAATTGAATGTGAAAATAATTATTAAATTAATTTAAAATTAATTAAAATTCATTTTTCGGTTTTTAGTTCGGTTTTCGATTTTTTCGGTTTTGAACCGAAACCGAAAACGTAAATATATAGAACCGAAACCGAACCGAATAACTTCAATTCGGTTTGCGGGTTTTTTTGCTCTCCCCTAGCGTAAACAACAAAGCATCAATGTTGTAGGGATTTTATAGAAGACCCCAAAAGCCAGAACACTTGTATAGGACACTTAAAGGACAACTACTTCGTTACAACGAACACATATTATTCTTTATATACAAAGCACAAGTTGTGTGGCAAGTGGTGACATCGCGAATTCTAGAAACAAAAACATGTACAACAAAGAATGAGCTTCCTTTATCAATAAACCTAAAACCAATTGCGGCTAAAACCTACTAAGAACCATTGGGGAACCAAAACCCAAAACCCGCTAAAATCTATCTATTTTTTTTTACAGTTTTTTCTTCTCTTTTTTGGGTTTTCTTTTCTTGTACTGGAAATCAAAGAATGCTTCTTTCGATCTTTGTACCCAGACAAAATGTCTTAATAACTGCTAAATTTTGCAGTTCTTGAAGTAGATCATTACTTTTGATGAAGGACTAGAAACTGAGCACAGGGATATTCTGACAAAAGCTTTGGCAGTTCGATGTCTGAAAGATCTATAGCAGGGATTGCCATGTCTATATCTTCAGTAGAGAATGGAATGCTGAAAAAATGAGAAATCGATCGTGTCAAGGTTTTAGGGACTCAGAACGAACTAGATTTAATAACCATCTTGTGCAAAAATATTCAGTTTGCAAAAGGTATTATATATATGATATGGCAAAAAAATTCAATACTGTTTTACCTTAAATCATCATCCAACAAGAAAGAGTTGGATGTCAAATTCTGGCTGTCTTTATTCAGCATTTCCCTCATTTGGGCAACCACCTGCAGCAAATAACACCACTTTCAGCAACTTCATCAATTTGACCTGAAAATCAAAACCGATTATTCCGAGGCTGCAACTTTCCTCATTTGACACGCTCTGGGTACCATATTTGTCATCCCAGTACATCGTGCTTATCCGATATATTTGCCGAACAGTCAAAGCCTGACATGAAAAAAGCAAGTTTCAGATTAAAAAAAAAGAGAGAAATTTCATGAAGGGGGGAATTTAAAAAAAAAACCGTACTGGACATAGATCCTGCATAATTTCTTCAAGAGACTTTTTCCTCTTCTGATGTATGACCTGAAACATTGAACCAGGCATAAGAACGTGACGGAAATTGATTGGAGATTGATTATGAAGGGGTATGATTTGATTGTTACCAGAAACCCAACTGCTTGTCTAATATAGTTGAGTTCATGCCACGAGGTTCCTGCATACTACACAATTATACACAACTTCAGGCAGAGGAGAATTGTGAAATCAACAGAGGTGAGTAGTTGAATTGAATACGCCTTAAATGTGCATATACCTCCTCTGTAACACCAACTATCCATTTCTCGAGCTCAGCAAGCCCAGATTTCACATATTCCCCGTTTGAGAATGTGCAGCATTCACGGCGCAGCAGAAGACTGGGAAGCACGTTACAGAAAGCAGCATAATTAATTTTACGTGTGGCAAAGGTCTTAGCCTAGTAATTGAGACTTAAGCTGTGATCCTATAGGTCACAGGTTCAAGTCCAAATATGGGTGGGGTGGAAAGGGGAATTTTCCTCTATTAATATTAGAGCGATTGTGCGAATTTTTCTAAAAAAAAAATTTACACGACGCAACAGGGGAATGTTACAAAGTAATCACTTACCTATTGAATAGTTGTATATTGATGAAAGAGAAAACTTGAGTGATAAGCTTGCGGATGAAAAACGATGGTACCTAAATCCATAAAATTGTTGTCAGAAAAATTTAAGTGTGTGAATATTCATGACTAATTGATATGAAAATAAATGACTTTATGTAGCAAGTACTGGAATATGTGACATCTACAAAAATGTGCATTGCAAACCAAATCAGATTATTAACTTTTCTTTTGAGAAGGCTAAGTTACTCGATTATCGGTCTCTCTCTCCAGTCCTAGTAAGTCTAAACCGAAATAACTCCATACTATTTAAGTGAACATAAGCAAAATGGTACGCAGTTTTAAGTATTCAATAGAGATTTCCTATTCAAAATTAGCATCAACCACATGCCTCTTTCTCTATGCAATTATCTACTTCAACATTGAGATTTCATAGAGGCCAATTTATCCCCCGAACGAGCTTTCATCAAAATCAATACAGACGTCTTAGTAGGGTCTCTATTCTCAGTGGAGAATTGTCATGAGAGATCTATATGGCAAAATTAAGAGGATTTGTCTCAAAGATTTGTAAACACAAGATTTCTTGAATTGAACAAGTCAATTTAAAATCTCATGAGGATTTAAGGTCATAGTATTCGGAGTGGTAAAGGAGAAATATACTCAAATTAATGCAAGATTTTCATACAAGATATACATTACTTTAACAGTAATAGGATGGGAAAAATTTCAATCCTTTGTTACGAAACAAACTAAGCCTAATTGTCAGAGTTAAATTAGAAAGGAAGCGAAGCAAGTGAACCATTTTTCTGATACAAAGTACTTTTTTCCTCTTATGATACACTAAGAAATATTTAAAATAGAAATATTAAATTTCTGCACTTCCATGCATTTTAGCATGCAATCTCACCACAAGTATTAGTACAATTTGATTAAACTAGTACCGATAAATTAAAAAAATAAATGCTGAACGTACATGATTTTCACGTAATCGGCCCATAAAAGAATCCAAAAATTTCATGATGCTCTCCCATTGAGTACTAGGTGACTGTTGAGGAATGCCACCAGGTGATCTAGATGTTTTACCAGCATGTCGTGAAGTTTTGGGGGCCTAATAACATATGGAAATATAATGTTGGAGAAAATGTTGAAGACAAATAACAAGAAAAAATCAAATGAGAGAATTGTCAAAGCATGTAAAACCAGAAAAAAGTTCCCATCTACATAATAATATAATCAATTTAAGAACAAGGCAATTACAACATTAGGCTGCATAGATAATCATTATTCTCCTCAAGAAAAAACAATTTGTGTAACAAATCAAATACGTGTTTATATATAAAGCTCGTCAAACTAGGAGAAAGGTTAGTAAACGATACCATCCATTTATTTGACAAACCATAATCTATGAGAAAATATGAAAAAGCCACTGTTAGAACCTAAAACAGTAAGAAGATTGCCCACAATTTTATCATAGCAGGACTACAGAAAAACATTCACCTGAATGCACGAGCCCAGCAATGGTGACAATTCTTTTTTCAAGTTGTCTCTAATCAAGCCAAAAATCTTCTCTACGCAAGCGGTTAATTGTTGTTTAAAAAGTATAGCCGGATATCTAGCTTCAACGTGTGAAAGGCCATCCTCAAGTCCAATATGTTTGAATGGAGATTTCAGACCCTAACAAATAAAGAAAAGGATTAAGCAGGACACACACTAGGTATAGAGCCCAAAACAAGTCAACATTTAAGAAAAATGACCAAAAAAAAGCCATTGCTACAATTAACCTCATTCAAAGAGACAAAAACAAATGAGTCCCAATGGAATGGTAAATGACAGAAAACTTGGCATCTACAGTATTCACAAATAATATAAAAAAAAACCTTTCTATCAGCATATCATATCAATACTCATGCAATCTAGCTAACCCAAAGACAGCAATTGGCATATGCTAGAAGGACTGACAGACAATACAGCAAGCATACATTTGTGAACAAAGATATTGGATCTCAATTTATTTCAGGACAAATTGCAACAAACTGTCAATCTCATTTCACTTGATATAACAGCATCTTGGTCATTTGTAGATACAAAGAGGTGAAGATATAGTGAAAAACATGCATATTTGAGAGCCTAAATAACTAGTACATATCCAGATTATGAAAAAAATAATGATTAATGTAAAAACTTATAGTAAGATATTTCAAATTTTGTACAAGCTTGTTTGGCAAGCCTAGGGTAGTTCTCAAGTAGCCAACAAATGAAAGAATATTTCTTAGCATGAATTAACAATGTCAGTGTTCAACCTTGCATGGCTTGTATATGTACATTCCAATGTAATCATAAAAAGAAATAAACAAAATTATGAAGAGCATTTCTAATACCTAGGATATGCTCATGCCTCGTAGTCGGTACACAAAACATTAAGTAAAATAAAATTTATTACTGCAGAAGAAGAAATTGCTAGACAAACTAAAATTTTTAAATTTTAGGGAAAAGCTCACATGAACTACCCTTCCTGGCAAACTTGAAGGTGTAGAAAACTGACTTGCAGCATTCATAAAACCATTTGAACGCAAGTTCCTCTGGAGGAGGCATAGAAGTGCTGAGGCATTGGAAAGCCAGTAAGGTAAGGTGATGTTCTCATCTCCGACCTGAATCATAAGTAATTTGATTTTAAGAGTCATTGAATATGTTGACAGTCACGAGCATAAACTCAAGAAACTGTAGACTAAAGTTAGTTATAAATAAACTAATTTCCCTGCAAGAACAAACCAAAGCATTGCGCAAACCCAACATCAGCATCAAGCTGACATAAATTTGGGGCAATAGGACAATTTATTTTTTCAATGAGCAGTCAGTTAAAAAAATACAAGCACAAAAATTTACCTTCAGAACATCATTTACCCCATCGATTATAAAGTCAAAAATAATTGTCCGCTCAGACTCAAAAGCATGCCAATGAAGGAGACATTTGTATATAATGCAAGCTGCCATTGGTTTGCCATTGATAAACCCAATTTCTTCCTTTATACATTTTGATAGGAATTCGTAATTCTCCTGCACAAAAGAAAAAAAGAAATCAAATGCAACGCTATTGATGCAAAATTTTGCAGGATGAACAAAGTGTACAAGATTGTAATAGGATCACAACCCTAAAAGTGAAAGCTTTACAGACCTGTTGTCTTTCTGCAGTTAACTTAGGTCTACGAGGTTCCGACAGCCCATGCGAAAAAGATACAAGTTTGGAAGGCGTGGGAGTCTCCTGCTCAAAGAAAGATACTGAATGATCAATTTAACTTGGTGAATTATATACAAGACAGAAATTTCATAAACAACAGATCTTACAAATACAGGCTTTCGGTCTGTTTGAGCAAGAGCAAGCATGCCAGAGTATTTCTGTTTGTTCAAACAAGAAGAACTAACATTATCCACATGCAATACAAAAACACCCACAATAACATATACATACACAATATCACAATTCATATATGTATAATAACTTACATCAGATAACGCTTTCACCAAACTTGATCGGTTGCTTTTAGGAGACATGCTCAGTGCCTTTTGTCTGAGGACATGGTTCTCATCTTCTAGATGAGATATTTTCTCCTCAAGACTACAATATGTGAAAAACGTAATGAAGGTTAAGAAAAAAGCATCTGTACTTGCTAATTACCATACACTGAAAATGAGTATTACAGGTCAGATCAATAGTCCCTAGCAACATACAGACTGATTGTATAGATAGCCCTGTCTTGGAGCAATTAACCAATGCAGTGTTTGATTACTTGATTGACGGGGGTTGTTATAAGAAGAATCAATTTATGAGTACCTTTTCATATTCTGTTGCAGCTGCAAACATTTCTCTTCAGTTTCATTTAACTTCTGAATTGTATCACTATTATCCTTTTGAGCTTTCCCAAAATCAAGTTCCAGAAAAGAATTTTTCATTTCCAAGGAATCCAAGCAACCCTGTCATAACAAACATAAACATTTTGCTGTAACATACTCCAAGCGAAAAGCAAGAAAACAAATATGACTAAAAAGAAGAGAGGATATGCTCATAAGTTAAGGTTCAATTTCCCATGCAATCAAAATTTCACCCTGTAGTAGGCTATCAGTAAAGTCCACTAAAACCGTCATCGAGGTCCACTAAACTTTTATCTATAGAATAGACATTCCATGATTTCTGAACTTTTCCTTCAAATTAACTCTAACTTTATATATTAACATTTTTTTACCTAATGATTGTGGACTGATTAGTGTATTCATGAATGAGAATAAAAGGCCAAACGAGACCTATGAAACACAATCCGTAAACTGAGTACATGCTCAAGCAGACATCTGATACGAGTATTATGGCTCCGTTAATTCAACAGAATATTACCTTTAAGAAAGCATTTTCTTTTCTTAATTCAGCCATGGCCATGAGTTCCCTTTCCAAAGCTGACTTTTCTTTCATTGATAGTTCCAATTGATTTTGCAGCACTGCATTTTTGTTGCATTCGTTGATTGTAGCCAACTTAGCTGCATCTAGCTCAAGATTTAATGACTGCAAAGTCTTTTGAAGCTTAGAAATTTCAACTGATTTAGCCTCTTCATTAGAAAGCTGCATGCACACATATTAAATCAGCAACAAATATCAAAATAAAAATAGAGAATAAGAGACACCAATACAGTGATCAAAAGGCTAATATTGAGTTAACTTTGACACTCCATTTCTTAAGGATACCAAAAGGAATATGAACTTTAAATATCATGAACTTTGCAAAAAGTTGCATGTGACATCTGATAACCAGGAATAACAAAACAATAACAAAAAGCAATACCCGCAATCTTTTTTCTAGATTCAATCGCCAAGAGAAATCTTCCAACTGCTTCTCAAGTTTACTTTTGGCTAAACGCAAGGCACCTGTTTCATTGGCCTCCTGCAAAACAGAACATGAGTGAAGTGGAGCAGCTGTTAGACTTTAAACAACCAGACAATAATACAAGTAAAAAAACAAAATAAGGTGACAAGTTCCCACTTTTTTAAGCTTTCGGAATTCCCTTATTGCCAGCTTTTGTCTCCAGCGACATTGTATTGCTATTATTGAAGTCTGATGAATTCGAATAGCTGACCGGAACTTGTACATTCTCCACCATGCCTATAACATGTATATTACATGTCAAAACAGGGATTAAAGCAGTAAATAATTTATCGTAACACAAATCTCTAGCTTCATAACACAAAGAGAACTTTAGGCGTTGTCACTTCAGCAGGTTCACCATTCAAAGTGCCCGCCTAATGATGATATTATATTACAGTATGTATACCTGAATTACTGTGGCAGCTCTGTGCATTTTTCCATGTATAAATTTTTGTCGAGTCAAGAAACCTCGGATAGTGGATTGCACAATAATAGCTACAGAAAGTAGTTTCAAATAAGCACGTCTTAATAACCATTTCCGGGCATATTTTTGTATAGAAATTGCAGCAGCTGCCTCCCGTAATTCAGCAAACATCTTTCGACCATGGCATCCTGCAAATATAGCAAATAAGAGCTGCCAGGAAAAAAAAATGCCAAAGCAGAAGAAATTATTTCATCCAACAAAAGAAACAATGAATCACAGAGATTCTAGTGATACAATAGAATATTCATCTAGATGCATTAACACCAGGTAATGGGAAAATAACATACAAAAATGATGATAGAGAATGCAAAACGTGTATTGCTACAAAATAGGAGCTATGCAGCATAGTTGTTACGGGTGGAAGTCGCAATAAGATGCACGGGGTTAGGAACGCACCTGAGTGACACAAAGAGCAAATAAGCTAGAATATTTATAAATAAAAATATAACTCTAATTTAAACTAAAATAGAATCTAAGGTCATACATAACAAGTATAAAAAATAAGCTAAATTAAAAATTAGAGCAAAAAGTATATAGGTGAAAAACAACTAACTTGTAAAAGCTTTAGTGTGTCACTAATCTATAACTTTGTTTATAGTTTCATAGTTTGCAAGATGCAAATGAATAGAAATGGGCAGCAAGGATTAATGTTCCTATCCCTTAAAAAGATGTCTTGTCATCTTAAATTTGCAATATCAAAGTTTATTTTATTAATTATGGGATATTTAAGCAGTATAAAAGTTTTTACTTAGGTATTATTTCCGAAACTAATTATTAATTTTAGGAAACATTTAAGTCTTTGCGTATTAATATTTTAATTTATGGAGCCATTTATTACAATAAAATTGACCAAAAAAAAGAAAAATTCATCATTAATATAGCCTATAGCTGGCCGGGAGCGCCTAGGTGCTGCCTGAGGGACTGTGGGCCTCGAGACTCCGGAGCCCGAGGCGCGCCTCAATTATGCTATGCAGTGTAGCTAGATTTTATTCCACACAATAGAAATGGGGATCAGCATTTAAAAATAGATATAAATCAGGCAGTAAGGGTAGACCATGGACTATAAATATCAGTTAATGATGTTAAGAATTTAAAGAAAGAATGTGGATCAGGCAAGTTTCAGTCAGAGCCAGAAAAAGAAGTGAACCTCTGCAATATGCTTGGACTGCAACTGCAGCAGCTCTTGTTCTGACAAAATCCTTGCGTGCAGTAAATGTTCGCAACTGGCGCTGGATGCGCTTTGCAGCACAATCAAGTACCTCAGCTCGGCGTGTGTCCAATACCCCTATCTGACCAGCCCTCAGAAACACTTTGGTCTTACCCAACTGCAAAAAAATTTCAAATTCAGAATGCAAAAGGAAATGCATAATGTGTTAAGGGGTTATATAAAAATCCTCAGAGAAGACCACCTGAAAATTCTCAAGCTTTAACGTGTGCAGAATTTTCTCAGTCCAAGCTTTTTCGTCATAGTTACAACTGTGTGCGTATATATACATACAAGCAAAGAAGATGAATTTCTCGTTAAGCATGAATTCTAGCAGAATAAAGCAAGAAGAGCAACCAAAAAAATTATGCATAGATACACTAACTGAAATGTATATTCAGGTAATGTGTTCAGTATTTTCCGTACAATAAAATATTTTAGTTAATGAAAACAATCAGTAATGAGTGATTGGAGATGCAAGCAACTGATTCTTCAAAAAAAAAACACAACAGTCTAAAGGGTATAGCAAAATACTATACCTTCCATCCAAAAAATCTGGAGCCAGTATTCCGAAGCGATCTACAAACTCTGAGAATGTTCTTCTAGTTGGATAGCCAGCAAGACTTATACGAACAGCCTCCAAAACACCCTGCATTACTATTTTGTCAATTCACAAACTTTATTTGGGGCAAGTGGAGAAGATAACAATACAAATGAAAGAATAATTACAGTTATGTATTATGAAGTAGATACAAATAAAAAATTAAGTGATTCTGTTGAACTTGAGCAAATGCACTTCAGAATGCAGCAAATGTTGGACTTCAATTAAATGATCAAAATTAGATCCATTTCAATAACATAAAGAGGAATCTACCAGACAAAAAATTGAACAAGTGAAAACTAAGACTTAACACTAAACGCTCCAATATATATTCACAGACACATATATACCTGCACATATAATATTAAAAATAAAAAAAATCTTTCAAGTAGTAGAGCACAAAAATTGCAATTCCAAACAAATAGAGAAAAGAATCAAAGGAAGAACAGGAAGCTCATTATTTGTCGGACAATTTTTATGCAAAATGAATAGGCTTCAAAAAGATTTCATTACTGCAACCTTTTTCCAGGACAAGAGAATTCACCCACGTTAATAAATAGAGCTGAATCAATTTGGCAATGATGCACATAACTGCATCCGCATATGCTATATTATAAAAATTATGTTGAGGCATAGCAACCAATCAACAGAGACCATCAGAAAGAAGACAGAGAAACCCAATAGAAGGAAAATATATAAACTTCCATGCTCTCCATTCAGTGACAATCATTGTACAGAGTCAAACAATTGTGTGCTTAAATACAAAGGAAAAAATGTTGAACATAAAACACATGAGAATTAAGCTAATACAACTCACCCCACAACGCAGTTGATGTAATACACTAGGATTTTCAAATTTCTGCGGTCGATTCAAAGAGTTTGGCTTCACACAACGTACATAATGAGGCTCAGTTGAGTTGAGTGTTTCCATAAGGGCCTGAAGTTGTTGCTGCGGAGGAAAAAACTAACATTTTAGTTATTTATAGTTGACACCACATTGCATGCATTTCTTTACAATTGCTGTGTTTTGATAAGAATTATGAAAAGTACAGCTCAAATTAGTGAATTATGATTCACAACAAAAATCATTTATGTGATCATGAGCAACATAAAAGATATTAATGGAGTAGGATAAACATAACACATCTTCTCAAAAAATAATAGCATGATATTGATAAAAAATAAGCATCACCAACAATTTCAATAGTATCTGACTTAAAAAAAATTGAACCATTCAGAAAAATCAATAAAGACATGCTACAGGCTCCAAGCCCATGAATGCCAATGTCAATATGCCTAGGTGTGTTTTTCATGGTTATATAAAGCTTGCCCAGGCCTCTTTGACTTGGGTTTTTGAAGATTTTAAGCTTTCATTTATATGTTTTAACCTCCGACTTCAATAGAATACCATATGGTGCCCAAATCTCTCTTATTAATCTGCTGCAAAGAGGAAAAGAACCAACAAAGAATAATTGTACCTTAAATCTCGAGGAAACAGAGGAAAACTTGTATGATGATCTTGAAGATTCCTCAGGAGGAGAAGGGAAAAGACCAGCAACAAAGGGGCATTTGGAAGAAGATAAAAGATTGCAATGTTCTACCACAATATAGTCACGATTTTTATCAATGAAGGTATTTGTCTGATAAGTGACCTGCAAAATAAAAGGAAAAACAAATAAATAAAAAGCAGCAGCAAGCCTTATGAGAATTCTTCCCATCATCTAAAAAACAATATCGTTTGCATTAACACATGTATGACATGCCTTGCCAGCATAATGGGAAAGCGTAAAATCTGTTTCCGAAAATTTGGCCTTCTCAAGCCGCGCGTGTGATTTGAAATTCTGAAATAGCTTGGTGGAAAACGTTTCATGAGTTGATTTTGGGAACATGCTACACAAAAGTGAAAATCAGTGTAAGGATAAGTAACTTACGAGAAAGTTATAAAAGCAAAACATACCAATTAAATTACAGAAATCAAACTGTACCAAGCTTCATCTAGAAGAGCAATGATGCCAATAGGTTTCTGCAAACAAGCACACACTTGCATAAGGCCTAACAGTAATAGAACCATTGTCATATTAAAAAAGCAAAGCAGCACAGAGGGCAATAAAACATTTTTCAAAATAACCTATGATTAAAAGCCAACAAACCAACTACAATGTAATAGCAATCTAATATTCATTATGCATATATGATATATAGAATATTTGAGCTACAGAAGGAATCTTTGTTTATAACACTACAAGAAATGTATTACCAGTTAATTTTCTGTTCTGCTCTTATTGCTACAAGAGTCACATTATGGGATTGGGACCCATCAATTAAAATATCAAAATTGAATCAAAAGTTCAAATACCCTCAGTGCATGTATATAGAATAGAAAAAAACTACACTTGTAATTGTAAAGAACAAAATAGTTCAAGAGCTCATTTTCTTGACTGAGGATATGCAATATTTAGAATGAATGCAAAGGAAAATTAGCGAGCATTTGACAGGATTATTTTCGAATACAAAACTGGAATATTAATTCAAAATTTTGACAGAAGAGATTAGAACCTTCTCAATTAGATCCAGAACATCCTGGTTATCTATGAATTCAATATAGCTCCAATTAATTTCTTCTTTTCTGTAATCTTCCTGTTCCATCTTGAACACGTGCTGATAAATAAATATTCGCAAATATGTCAAGCCTTAATAACAAATGGCTAACCCACTTTAAAGGACAACATTGCACACCTCATTAAAATGCTGCTGTAGTTTCTCATTTGCAAAGTTAATACAGAACTGCTCAAAACTGTATAACATAAGCATTAATCAAATGATTGTAGTTGACCAAAATTATAAAATTAGTAATATTGATGGTTGAAAATATACAAGGATGAATCATGATTAATATTCAAATTTCAAGCAATGAAACATGTAAAAGGCATCTGTATCAAACTACATATTCGTGTTTTATGACCCAGCAATGGAAGCAAATATTGATCAACAAAGAGGATGCACTCAGCTAGCAGTTAATAACCAGAGAATACAAAGCATGAATAAGAAAAGCAATAAATTATCTTCTTAAAAGGTTCTCCAAAATTATAATAAATAAGCATAGTTTATATAAGTTTCTATACATTACCTATTATTTTTAAAGCATTCAAAGCCATAAATGTCCAACACTCCAATTTGAATCTCGGAAGTCTCATCTTGCCCAACAGACCTATTTATCTTATCAACAAGCCTGAAAGTAAAGATTTAATCAAATAAATTCAACTAGTTGCAAGAACTTCGCACAATGCAAGAGGCAAGTACATCATGAAATATCAAAGGGAAATACCAATCAAACATCCTAGCATAGACTGTCTTTGCCAAGGCATCTCTACTAGCAACAGCAGCGCTACAGTCAAGAACTTTGACGATACTTCCTTCACGAGTTTGAATTGTTCTAGTACACAAGGTTGCCAGCAAGAGGTCGACATCACACCTGATGAATAAATTTTTTAAGTAACTCAAACTCTTAAAGAGAATTGAATTATTCAGTTCCTGTTGTTAGAGAAAATAAAAATTATTGAGATATTTTTTTCATATGTAAAATTTTTTATTCGCCCATCATACATTAGCTTTCAAACAGTACTACCGTACCAGAAAAGTGAAATGTGTTTCCTTTCCTTCCACTTCAACTAGTCTTACATTGCTAAAGCTTCATGCCTCCATATAACAAATCCACACATAAAATCTTTACAAAAAGGAAATCACGACAAGTCTTAGGAAATTTCAATCCCAAATAATTTAATTTATTATGATAATTTGGAAGTCCAGCAGAAAGCATTATCACAGTTTCCACTTCCTTAACGTCTAATTAAACTTTATAGTAGTAAGAATTCCAAAATTTAAGCATTGAATAATTATAAGAAACGAATTCCATGCCAATATACAGTCACCTACATAAAAAGTTTAGCTGCCGTCTGCAAGTGAAAGGTAGATTTCTGATCCTTAACAGTTGAAGAATCATATTCTTTTCCAGGTGAAAATTCAATATTTCCAAGATGAAGAATTGCAGCCAAAGTGCGAAATATAGATTCCTAACGGAATAGTCACATCAAGTCAGTATTAGAAAATCAACAAACAGGTATAAAAATAGAAGATTAGGGTATTGACTATTGAGTAATGTTCATGAACCTGATCTTCTTGACTTATACCAACAATGTCCATGGCCTTCCTTGTTTTTATGTACTCTTCCGCATTGCTAACTCCTTCCAAGTCATATGTCTTACTCTGATTTAAGTAATGAAAATGACTTGGATGATCCAAGTTATACTTCTCTGCATCCTGAATACATGGACATAAAAACAAAAACATATAAATTTCTAATAGGCAGTCCCCAAATACTCAGATCATAAGAGCTTCAATCAATTTTAGCATTGTTTTATGGTGATAAGAACCCATTCACCAAGAGAAACAGGAAAGATAACACATATTATTACCCTTCCAGAGGCACACAGTTGGTAAAAGCAATGGTAGTTCCTTTCAGGATCTGTCATTTGAACCACACGAGACCGTTCCAAAAGGTAAGTTCTAATAGCAGCACCAGATATTCGACCATTCTTGTCAAACTGGATCTCTACAAACTTCCCAAAACGACTGCCAATACAAAGGAAATAAATAACTAAAGGAACCCTACCAGATGTAGGGTCAGCAACCCAAAATTTACAGGATAAAAGTGACATGAATATACGACCTCTTTTTTTAGTAGTCCATTTAGCCAAATTATGAAAACCCAAAATGGTAGTCCATTTCAAAAGTCCATTTGAAAAATTAAGACATTAAGGGTAGATGAGTACTTGCATACCCTTATTAATTGTTTTATTAAGAAGTGTGAAATGTGTAAAAAGACAACTAAAAAACGGAGGGAATAGATATTATCTAAGATCATATAGAAAATTATGGAACATATCCTCTTGCAATAGAAGTTATAAAGCATTCCTATCTAAGTGTGTTTCTCCTTCCAAAATACATGGTAATATTGTATACGGCATTTTTCACTTTGTTTCGTTCCTGCAGAGATTTTCTCCCCATCTCATAATTCATTCACTCATACTCATACGTAAAAAATGCTTCTCTGCATTGTTCATGAAACATGATGGAAATTGATGAAATGCCATTTACTTTGAAGTGTTGGGATTTTCCCTTTAGAGAATACCCCATTCAATACTTATTTTTTTGTATGTGCAAGAAAAGAAAACACAGCATACGAGGCAAGCAAATTATACCTAAACTGAAAAATGGTTAAGATGAGCAGCATAAGATTTGGAACAGAAACCCAACTCACCTTGAGTTGTCATTTCTAACAGTTCTTGCATTGCCAAATGCCTCCAACAGTGGATTTGACTGGATTAAGAAAGACTATGAATCAACAAATCTTCAACAGAAAGACAAGAAAAGTTGCAAAATTGTACACATATTACGCTCACATTGGTAAGCAACCAGAAGTGTAGTTTAAAAAAATTTAACAAAAACAAATTTAAACAAACAAATTAAAAGAATTCACCTATATACATGTGTGTATATAGTGGCACAACTGAAAATTATGCCAGCCAATAATCTGAGGTGTAAATACTTGTGCTTGCAGAAAATGTTGCTAGCACAACGGGGCAATGCATGGGCAAAATGAAAAGTCAAGTATTACCTCAAGAACTTGCTGTTCAACAGTTCTGTCATCATCGGCAGCTCGACCACCGACATACGTGAGATACTGCATGATCAATTTTGTTGTCTCTGTTTTCCCAGCACCACTTTCTCCACTAACAAGAATAGATTGGCTTTTACCTTCACTCATCATTGCTCTGCTTTACATCCAAGCATCAGTTGATTAGACTTCAAATTGTATAAACAATTCTACATTACATACAAACATACAAATATGTTTAATTTGACATACCTATATGATGCATCTGCAACGGCAAACACATGTGGGCTAAGCTCACCAAATGGTGCTCCCTTGTATTGTTCCATCATATGAAGATTATAAAGATGAGGGAGCTTAGTGAATGGGTTAACAGCTATCAAAATGCTTCCTGTGTATGTCTACAATCATGAAAATGATAAAAAAAAAACATATAAATACCATTGCAAAATCTGAAAAACATATTAAATTTAGATACTCATTAATAAGTAAGTTAGTGAAGAAAAAAGAGAGACAAATAAAAAAGTTTGTGTAATTAGTTCAACAAGGAAATAACTCAAAACAATATTGAGATTTTGGAGATGCCTGTTGCAAGCACGCAACAGAAATGCAAAATTAGTTCGTATATGATTTTAACTCACACTAAAAATCTTTGACTGGCTTGTCAGGTGCCAACTCAGAGTTCGTATTCCAAGATTAAACAAGGCATTCACGATAGGTAGATAAACGGTAAGAAAATATTAATTAATTTAGCTTCAAGTAATTGCAATGGCTATGAAAAAATCACATAAAAAATGACTAATTAACAACTTACCAAAATTGAACAATATCTTTCAATTAATAAAGACAAAATTAAATCAACACTTGACAATAGCATTTAACACTACCACAGACAATGCAATTTTGAGTAAAAACATTTCAGTAAACAAAACAATAACAGCTGAAAAAGGTTGAGTACTACAAGCAGCATTATAGATTAACAAAAACTCACATAAATATCATTAAGAGCATATCTCCTCTGCAGATTATAAAGGACTCCAGGCTCATGCAAGTAAGTCAATTTTGTCATATCATCCACTCCTCCAAATTCATCATCATCATCATCCTTAAGAAACAACTTCTCAGGAGAAACAAACACCTGACCCAAAATTAAAGACGCAATATAGCGAAAAAATCGTAAGAAAACCTCAATAGAACAACAATAGAAAAATAACGAACGAAATATCACCTTCTTGCCAGAAGCAGTGAGAACCTGAACTTGCTTTGGAGTGAAATCGGTAACTTCAGCTGCAACCCAAGCTAAATCCTTGTCACCAACCCAAACCTTAGAACCTTTACGAACATTCATATTCGGTTCCTGAAATTGAAATGCAGGAATCAACGACACGGAAAACACTTTGAATACGTGAGAGCAACACAAACCCTAACAATATCCAGAGAAAGAAGAACGATGGAGAGAGAAGGGGGATTTTACCGGCATAATTTGGGCGAAAAATGAAAATGGGTTCCCGCCCTAACAGGTGTAGAGCTACAGGGAGCGTCAAAAATGGCGAATTTTCGTATCGTACTGGACACGTCAGTTGATGAATTTTGGATTTTAAATTGGGAATGAAAATTGGGAGCGTTTTTGGACCCTGGAACTCCTATTTGTCGTGTGCCATGGCCAAATTTAAGCTCTTTTTATCTTCATCTTATTCAAGTTTGAATTTTTATTTAGCAATTAAGTTGTTGCCTTAGTAAGCAATTTCCTTTCATGGTTTTTACCGACATTTTTTAGTAATTGATGGCTTAGAACTCCAAAGTGTTACCATTTTGAAATTTTTTTTCCTTTCTATTAATAACTAATTTTGTTCGTTAGAGACTTGTATTTTTGTGCATGTTGTTGTAAGTGGAAACTTGTGATAGTTCGAAATTTTCTCATCGCGTCCTTGATTATTGAATATGCACGTGTAAACATGTTACTATCAAAAATGACTTAAACCACTATTGTATCAACGTCATATATAAATTAATACAGCACACAATTCTTGTAGAAATAAACCAGTTAAAAGTTTAACAGTACGATGTTAGCTAAAAAACTTTGTTGCATGTGAACAATTGGCAAAAAAATTGTGTTAGCCTTGTGGTGTAGATTGTACATTCAGTTGATCCAAGTGGTATACAAGTTGTTCATCTAAAAATTGGACGGTGTAATTTGTAATATTTTTCATCGTTGAGTTATGCACTCGGTACTTATATAATCCTTGTGGTATTCAAATTTGAAAACTTTTTTATCCTACAAGTTTGAAAATGTTTTAGTAAAATTGTATGTCACATGTTCAAAATATAACATATTATATAACATTGAGACCAAATATATGATTGTGTATAGCACAATGACTAAATTGGCAAATTGATTTTATACCGTCACGTAAAACAAAAAGTGTTTTTCAATAAAATTTTTTGTTTAGAAGATAGTATTTTAAAATTTTTACAATGATAATTATTTTTATTATAAAGGTTAAACTTAAAAAAACATACTTTATAGTTTGACTGTTTTGCAAATTAGTCAATGTCGATTTTTTTTTTTCTAAAACATGCCTATGATTTCAAAAGTTAGTAAATAAAGGATAAAAAAATTCATTTAAAATGGTAATGTTGCATAAGATATTTCAATAAATTCAGCATTCATATAATTTAACAATATTACTTAAGAATTATACATGAAACTTTGAGTATTTTTCGGAGATTTATCATTTTATTAATGATTTTTTAAAAGTTATCTTCACAAAAAAAATATTTGTATTGTTCAAAAAAATTCTAAAATTAATCACCAAAGTGTATTGAATTTTGTTACTGCAGCTAAAAATTTTCAATTCAAAATCCCTTTATTACTTAATTTTGAAACCATGTACAATTTTTTACAAAAATAAATTTCACAAAGATCTTTTTACAAAATAGTGAAATCATATTGAATGTTGTTGAAATTCACCATATTATAAAAGTGTCATTTTATAAATGGAAGGGGCACAAAAAAAATTTTATAATCTTTGTGTAAAAAACAAAAGTGTTTTTAATAGAAAATAATATAATAACATTCCTTGTCTGAAACATGATTTTTAATGTCTATCAAACAATAAGTGCAATCCACAACCACCAAATTGATGATATATTTTCATGAATTTTTTCATGGTTATTGAACTAATAAAAAATCATATAATGTAAAAATTATGGAACCAAACAAATGTTTTATATTTGATACGGTACCGTTTTATGAAAAACCATGCAATCAAACAAACGTAAATTTTAAATGTTTTTTACAAGTCAATTGGTTTATAGTTACGTTTTTTATACTTTTTTTTTTTATCATTATCCAAAAAAATGTATCAAATCGTCCAATGTAATGTTTCAAGTAATTTTACCTTAGGATTCCAAAAATGTCAGAATTGGGCATGTGCATATAATCACCTATCCAATCATTGGATGAGCGAAATTTCAATGGACAATGGGTGTAGGTAAATCGACAACAATATCGACCAAAAGGTTTGACAAATACATATTATTTATGATATTAAACAATTATTACTATCGGAATAGTAAACAAATAAACATTGAATAAAACAATTTTGTTAGTATAATTTGGCCCATTAAAGAAATAAAATGAAATTACTTTCCACAATGCAATGCTTAAATCTAAACATGCTATTGCATGATACACGAAAATAAATTTATTTTTCTTTCTTGACTTTAAAATTTCTCGAATATAGTGTGGTAAAGTTTGAAAATAAGTATATTGTTCTTTATAAAAAAATATTAAATAGATTTGTTAAAAATGAAAAACTATACGTAAAATATGAAAAGATGCATGTAGAATATAAATTGTGAAATGGAAGTAATTTATTTCTTAATTTTCACTTAACAATTAATTAACAAAAATTAACTTTGGAAAAAAAATAAAAAAGAAATTTGAGTTGAGTTGGCTTACAACAAAGAAAATTTGGTAAAATAGAAAATGAAAATGAGAAACATGCCAACTCAATCATTTCACATATGGTATAGGATTCCATGTATTAGGGAATCAATATAATATTATTAATTTTGTGCTTTATTATCTGATAGTTTTTTGTTAGTATTTATGTGTAGAAATTGATCTGATAATAATAAAGTATTACCTCATCCATTTCAAAATAAGTGTTGTTTTAGGATCTTGGAAAGTTTTAAAAAATAATTGTCGTCTTCGGATTTCAATGCACATTTTTAAACATTTTGCCTATTTTACTCTTATTCAATGCACATTGGAAACGACAAAAAAATAAAATATCCAACAAACTTTAAATTTACAAAAGTCACGGGGAAACTATACATTTTTTTGTTTTAATTAATATGATCTTGGTATTGACAAAAAACCTGAACGCGACAGTTATTTTGAAATGGAAAGAGTATTATTTTAGGAGAATATGTATAGAGAAAAAATACTGTAAATTCTGTAAAATGGTTTAAAGAATGATAAATGGGGAATAGGGTTAGAATCAAATCCAACCATTCCCTACAACATGGAATTTGGTAGAATGGAGAATATGATAGCCTAACAATTCCCCATATTGTATTGTTTTAAATGAAATCATTCCTTTTATGGTGTTATTTTAAATGAACTAGTTTCCCTTTACATAGGAATCCTTATTTTAGGGAATGAATATAATATTATTAGTTTTTGTATTTTTTTAATTATTTTTTAGTTTTTGTTGATATTTATCTGTAGAAATTGATATGATAATAACAAAGTAATATTATTTTAAGGAAATCTTATTTGAAGAATTGGAGTATGAGGAATATAGATGGAGAGAAAACATCGCAGATCCGTGATTGAGGAATGAAAAATAGAAAATATTAGTGGATTTGCTTTCGTTGGAAAAACCGAAGAGGGTGGTAAAGTATCATCAACTACAACAATAAATGAAGAGTGAGGTTGTACTTGTAATTGAAAAAGTAAAACACAAAAAACTACTTTGTTTAAATTAAAAGAAGAAAGATTGAATAAATAGGTATTTAACCTCTGTTATCTTCAACGACGGTTATGGCAGCCATTGGAACGGTAAAATTTCATGGATAAACTCATATTAATGGGGTTTTTAGTCGTTGGGTGGGCGGCTGCCTCTACAAGCCAACCTCAGCGCCGCCACTGCATACATTTACTGATTGAACCATAATCCACACTTTCTCTTAAATATGATGGACACTGAGTCATTAAATTATGATAATAAAGATGATTATTTAACAATTAAATGAATAGTCACATTATAATTCGAAAATTTTAACATTATTAAATGGCTTTATAAGTCAGGAGGAGCCTCAAGTTGAGTTAAAAAACTCGTTGTCACAGTAAACTTCCAAAGTGATCTCATAGATACCTCAATTTTCAAAAGTGCACCACTTTGCTTCATGAACGTCTCGTGTTAGCTTCTGATTATAAAGAGAAAATCCGAAAAATGACATTTTTGAAAAGCCAAACCAACAAGAAGTTGACACACAACGTTCAAGAAGCAAAGTTGTGAACTTTTTGGAAGTTGAGGTAGTTACACGAGGTCACTTTGAAAGTTTAGGGGATATCAAATTTTTTGAAACAATTTGGGACACCTTTTAATGCACCAGATCTAATTAAATTAATAACAATAATTGAAATCTTACTCGCATATTAACATGAGTTTATAGATAATTTTAACTTTGATAATTAAAAACTTTAACGATTGAACTATTTTTTTTATGTTTGATTTATGTTGATTTTTATGGAATTGATATAATAGATTATATTTTTTAAATAAAAAAAAATGAGTTTTGTAATATACAAAATAATAATGTTGGTTGTGCAAGTCAGCGTCTAAAGAATAGGAGGATAAATGAGCAAGAGTGAAAAGGGAATATATTTCATGTATTGTAGATGGAGCACTAAAAAGATAATTAATGACCAATAA
>CATIWQ010647188.1:0-23295 GCA_949673415.1 Euphorbia schlechtendalii
TATAACTTGATTAATATAAAAGACTCAACACGAAATACACAATATGACACATAGACATATCATAAACTTCGAAATAGAAAGTATAAGTAGAAAACAAAGCAAAGTTGTAAGGTATGCAAGTGAAAGCTAAAGTTGATCAAACCATATCCACTCTTTAATGGGAGTTGTCAATTCTTGCAATTCCTACTTCTACTTTGAATCCGGTCTCGACTTGTACAGAACCTCCGCTAGGATGCTATTCTTTGTGAATATCGAACGAATGAATGTTGAAGAACGAAAACATTTATTGATAAGTGCTTTGCAATTACACTCATACTAGAGGAATCTAGTGATCAAAATAAGGTTCAAATCACTTATACATTTTCTCGCTAACTTAGAACGAAGTGAAATCTACACGATTTTCTCTCTAAACCTATGTATGCATGTATACCACACTACAGACCATATACCACATGCCACAAGCCACAAGACCACATGAAATTATGGAGTTTGGAGCCCTATTTATAGAGTATGAAGGGTCGCATCCGTTCAGACGAAGGGTCATGTCCATTGGCGAAGAGTTGTACAGCTTCATTGTGATTGGTTGAATTGGTTTGATCTCATCTACAATGGAAAGGAACCTTTTTATGATTGGTTGACTTCCAAAAGGTGTCTTTTTGTCTAACAGTTGATGGCAATTGATCGTTCTTATCCAGCGGTTGAAAGAAGAGAAGAGTTGACCAAAAAACCTTCAAGGTCGCGATCGCGAATGTATGTCGTGACCGTGAATACTTGGTTGGCAACTTTCTGTTGTGAAGGTTAACAAGTCGCGACCACGATATATGTGTCACAATCATGACATGCCTTTTTCATAGTATTCCTCTTTGCGATTTCTACCGATCTTTGACATCTTTGATCCTTTGCCAATTCCTTAAGTTCCAAGCATATTTTTGCACCTTTTTTCACTCTTTTTGCATAGATTTCCAACTTTAATCATTTTACTTCTAAGATTTACCTAGTACCTGCATTTGCATAAAAAACAACTACATACCACGTGAAATCTTTTATATGAAGTATAAAATGACTTAAACCACATAATGTTTAATGATTGAAAATATCATGATTATAAGTGTAAATATACACTTATTAGACATCTGGAAAGGTGTGCAATCTTATCGAATCCTTGGCACACAAACTTTTGGAAATATTGAAGCAAAGGTTAGAAGTCTGTTGTCGATAATGCTACCTTCAGCTTGGCCTCCATATCAACGATCTTGGGGGTAGATAGAAAATAAAAACCTTGTGATGAAATCTATATCTTTGGCGTCAAGCTCTCCAATTATCACCAGAGTTCCCACATGCTTCTGCAAGTCTTCCATTTTACCCTTAATGACATTCAGCTTGGTGTGAATAGTTATGCCAATTTCTGGGCAACGGGATTTAGTAGGTGGAAGGCTTGGTGCTAGTATCTCAGGGAAGATTTTTCCCATTTCAGAGCTCAAGAACCCTAATTTTCTTTCTCTCAGAAATCCTTTTACTTTTCTCAAATTGCAATCACAAGGATCACTTTCAAAATCAACACCACAATCGTGAAGAAGCTAGTTATCAACATCGAAGGAAAAATGGAGAAGCTCACTCTACAGGTTGGAACCCTTTTTACAAAGGTGGATTTGGAGTTTGGTCATGTTTATGAAGTCAATTATGAGAGTCTTCTCAGAAATCGAATCATGCACATGGTCATCAAGCAGCAAAGCATGAGTTCCTTTCTACAGCTGGAAGGACCTGTTATTGTCGGGCTTATTAGGGCATTTTACTCTCACCTCTACACTATTGAAGGTTTCAACTACGTATTGCTAGTGGAGTTTGGAGGAAAATCAACCCTGATTTGCTCTAGGCTGATTGGGAGCATTCTGAATCTACCTCACAAAGGTACTAAGCTCGGTAGGACTAGTGACAAGGACTTGGTGGTCATCCCTAAAGATTGGGAGCTCCCCTCCAACTATGTTTTTAGAGAGATAGCAGCAAGCGGGATGATCTAGACTGCGAGATCATGCCACGAGCTAGTGATGAAGCTGCTATTACCAAAAACTAGATCAGTGTCTAGTTGCACCTATTTTGAGAGGTGTGTAATCTACCATATGGTAGAGGGTAAGAGGCTCAATTGGCTTGTGGTGATTTTTCATCACTTGACAAAGCTGACTACTATCTACCACTATAGTTACCTCATTACCAAATTGATAAGGGTAGTAAAGGTGGACATTACTTAGTTTTTGGGGGAGTTCGGTGACACAGTGTTGCCGGTGAAGAAGAAGCTTGACCTCATTCACTTCACCAAGCTATGCCATATCAGGTGCATGCTAGGTACAATAAGGCACAATAAAAGCGCAAGCTTAAGTGCATACCGACACTAGTACCTGTGGATATCCTAAAGGATGAAGAAGATGGATTTATGGTGGACTTCAATGAAAGCGAGGACTCAAGCGACCATTTGGTAATCTCTAATATCTTGGAGTAAGTCACCACCACCGCTTCTTCTCCCAAACCTAAGGCTGCCTCTTCTAAAGCCCATAAGAAGAACTCAGCCAAGCCAAAATTTGATGAAGTCCCTACTCAACCCCAATGTCAAAAGAGGTAAATGAAGGCCAATTCACGCACTCAAAGAGAGGCTGAGGCTAAGCTGCAAGATAAGCAGCAGGCTGAGGAGAAAGAGGAAGAGATTGAGGTTGAGGAAACCCTGCTCTAAAGAAAACGCAAATTAGCCATTTTTGAAGAGTCGAAGGAGCAGGGTGAGGCCAAGAAATTAAAGGATGAGGACACTATAAGTCCTGGAATTGCTGCTGAACTTAACAAAGCAATTGCTAGAGCTAAGGGCACTTAGCAAAAGCGATCTGCCACCAACCACCCCTGTAGGAGAATGTGCAGGTGGTGAGCAGTGATGAGGATGTTGAAGCAACCCTTAACCTTATTCAGGAAGATTCTGATCTTCCTGATCCCAACATCCCCACACCTAATTTTACTCAAACTGAGGAAACCTTAACTCAGTTTGAGATACCTCAAGCTAACCCATCCTTGAGTCAAACAGCTAACCAAGAGGTACCTCTAAATCCTACCCCCCCCCCCTTCTTCTGTAAATCTCAACCAACTTCTTTTGTAAATACCCCAGTTCCTACCTCTGTAGAAACTGAAATAACTTCCTCTATAAATTCTCCTCCTCCTTCAAATACTGTAAATTTCCATATCATTATACCTTCTTCTCCTATTAACAACCAAAATTCCCCAATAAATATCCCTTCTTCTCCCACCAAAAGTCATGATTCTTTCTCGCTCCAATCTTTTCTAGTAAATAATACTCAAACTTCTCCTTCTTCTCGTCCCCAAACACAAGCACAAACCCAAACATGAACTCATACTTGTACAGATATTGTACCTTCTCCTACTAAAACCAAAACCCTTCCTATTACTTCTTCAATTGTACAAATTCCTAAATCTACCCTTTCTTCAAATTCATCTTTTACCCCTCTAACCCCTCTGGTTAGGGAAGTTCCTAATGCTGAGAACTCCACTCAGCAAGGAAACACAAGTGGTTAGAGTACTGAGGTAAATTTTATAGCCCGTGAAGTATCTAAACCCAGCAGAGAGCCAATCCAAGAGGATATGGCTAATGCATCTATCTTAGCACAGATTAGGGAGTTGGAAAGGAAGAAATTCCCAGCTCTCAAAATTGTTGTTGAGTTAGATGGAGCAGTAAGCAATATGCTACTAACTCGGGAATTGACGGGGCTTGTCTTCCAAACCCAAGACCAAATTACCTGAGTTCGAAGAGCACACAAGCTTGCCTAGTGAATCTATATACTTCGAGGAGTTTGAAAAGATTCAAGGCAGTTAGTTTGTTATTCAAAATCATTTGGAAAAAGAGAGTGCCAAGAGTTTGGTAGACAAGATAACTCTAATCCTTATTAGATTATCGGAGTTTGCAGCCCAGGTTGGGGTAGGAATCTCATCTCTCCCCACATCTACTACATTAACTAACACAGTTGCAGGAAAGATAAAGGGTAGCGTGGATGCTACTGCTGAGCAGCTGAGTTCCTTGATTTCCAACATGGAAACTCAAGTGACATAGCTCCATAAGCTCGGTGAGGAACAATTCAAGATAAAGAGGAGCACCGATTGTATATTGGACAATGTGCTTAAAGAGGTAGAGACTACCAAAGACATTGGCCACATCATCGTGAAGTTTTTGGAGACCCAGTCTTGATTCTTGATGACTCATGATGACAAGCAGGATAAACTGCTGAAGCTGCTGACTGAGATTTAGAACAAAATGGACAAGAAATCTTTGGTGAACCTTAACTTTCTTCATTCCAAGATTGATACCATCAGCAGAGACGTCAATGAACACACAAACTCCAAGATCTCGGAATCTCAGAAGTTCTTGATCACTGCAATGGGAAAAATCTTCCTTGAGATGCTAGCACCAAGCCTTCCACCTACAGAATCTCGTTGCCCAGAAATTGGCATGACTATTCACACCAAGCTGAATGTCATTAAGGGCAAAGTGGAAGACTTGTAGAAGAATGTGGGAACTTTGGTGACAACTGGAGAGCTGGATGCCAAAGATATAGGTGTTTATCTTCTATCTGCCCTAAGATTGTTGATATGGAGGCTAAGATGAAGGTAGCATTGTCAACAATAGACTTCCGAGCTTTGCTTCAATGTTTCCAACAGTTTGCGTGCCAAGGATTCGATCAAATTATGCACCTTTCCAGATGTCATCACATTCTACTCTCTAAGCTTAATGATCAAGAGTTCCTCACTTCGAAATGCAAGAAGCAGTTGGAGGAAGAGATCTCTCCGCAAATCATTAGCCATGAAGAGGACTTCCAAGCTGCCCTGGACTTCTTTAACACCTGTTTAGAGCAAATTGTTTAAGGATAGATATCAATGGGGGAGAAGGTAGCTGAAGAAGCCTTCAAGATGGCAAATGCTAATGAAGGGACTCTTCTAAGGCAACCATAGTATCCACCGTACACTACGCATCGTCAATCACCTCATCATTAGCAGCAACAATAAAAGCCAAATCAAAATCAAGACAAGACTGGTCCTCATCAAAGCTTAAGAAATAGTGTCATGTTCCTAGAGTATAAGATAGACTTGTAATAGCTCTTAGATTTGTAATCTTAGTTTAGGACATAGATTATGTACTGACTAAGTTATTTTGATTAATAAAAATTACAAGTTCTACCTCAAGTTAAAATCTTCTTAACTTTAAATATTTTATGCTGTATGTATGTTTTTGCCGTGAATTGATAATATGATGCAAGAACTCATATAAGAGACCAACCTTAAAGAAAATTTGAGGTAAGACAAAGTCCCAAAATGAAGAAAAATTCTCTAAGTATGGGGGAGCTGAGCTGCTTGAAGAACACTCACTCAATATGGGGGAGTTCAAGCTGATTAAGGAAAGTCACTCAGCATATAGGAGTCTTACATCACTTTCCAGGTATTCTTAATATCTTTAAGCTATCTTATTCAATTAATCTCTTCTACTACCTAGTTTGCTGTCTGTCCAAAATGGGGGAGATTGTTGAACCCAAGTTAATTGAACTTCATAGTACTTAAACGTTTTGAAAATAGTAAACTATCTAGGCTGGTGAAATTAATTGAGTACTAAGTATACTCTTAATTAATGAAGCTGACTTGAGTTTGTTTAAGGTAAAACAACTCAGTTTGCTGTGTAATTAATTAAGTTACGGCTTAGAGTAGGAAAAGTTGAGTCTATGCTGAGTACTACATAGTTTAGAAAGATATCAACTTAGCCGTGTTGAGTTAGTTTTTATTAATTAAAAGTTATATTGTTTGACACTTAGAGAAATAAATGACACTTGTGCTACTAACGTGTTTTGTGAGAAACTAAATATTCTTCAGATGCTTTTTAAGTTAAACAACATTGAAATTAAAGAAGATTTCGAATGGTCCTCACAAGATAAAAGGTGTTAGTACGGAATGTTGGAGATTCCTCACTAAAGTCTAAGGCAAAAGGAATTCTCTGTCATGCGAAGTTTCTCAATGTCTCCGCGCGACTCTGCAAGCGTCAACAATGTCAACCAATCTCAAGATTCCACATTGCATTTCACGCGCCTCTCTATCAGATTGATTTACTTGAAGACAAACGAGATTTTGTCAATGGAATTTTATCACACCTCAAGGTTTGAAATTTCTATCTCTAAACATCCCGGAATCTGTCTCCAATGGGAAGATTTGAAAGATATGAAGAGAAGAGAAATTGAACAACTACAAGGATGAAAAGTTTGCAACGGCTACTTTGCAAAGCTTCAAGTATAAATAGAAGACTGAAGTAGACGTTCAAACTTGGCGAATCACCTCGAATTTCTTTAAGAGCTGAAACTCTGCGCAAATGCTTACAACTTCAAGAAATTCCAAATTCAAGCAATCAGTAAACAACCATTGTCTTAATATGTTTGTCATAGAGAGAATCATTCTTAGATTTAACATTGTAAGGATTCAACAGTTTATAAGTTGAATTCAGTTAACAATTCTTTTATACAAATCTGAGAGTGTCAATTTGGGAAGGGTACCCAAACTGAGTTGAGTGGTACTTAGAAAGAAATGTACTTTCTGTAGAAAGTGTCTACCCACTGTAAAGGCTACTCTGCCTAAGTAAGGAACGAACACTAGTGGATTTAAGCTCGGAGAAGGAATCCGGGGACTGGAGGTAGGCTCGGGGCCGAACAAGGATAAAACCAGGTGTTAAAGTTTTAACTTTCACATTAGCTTTTATCCAAAAAGTAACCAACAAACACATTCACCTCCACTCTGCGGTTGTTTATAAGTTGTCTAAGGACCAATAGAAATATTGCATTAAACTGATATATGTAATACATTTTGATTGACACATGATAATAAAAGTACATGCTTCAAATAAAATATTCTATCATAACTAGAGAGATAAAATCTCACCATATAATAAACAAACTTGTCATATGAGCAAGAAGACAAACATAACCAAAATAAACACTGAAACTTGTAATTCTTAATCCTCGATTAACAATTTCGAATATTACAACCATAAAAATGTTTGCATGCGTTATAACCTCAACCAACCTCGTAGATTTGGAACGATCTCTCTGAAAGGAAATAGATTTGTATATTTAATGTGAAAGGTCAACAAGTATCTTTGTCTTGAAGCGGATAGAGTCCAATCTAGTTGTAAAGTATGAAGATCGAGGTGTATAGTAACAGATTTATGTTGGAAGCTATTGATCTCATACTAAAAGATAAAATAACATATCTAAATTATTCAAACAAAAAATAAGAAAAATGTTGACAAAATAAAACATAACCTGTAATAGAGGAGGAAGAACACTACTACGAAGAGTTCTTCCTCCCCTAAACTTTGTTGAAAGGAAAGATGATGACTTATAAAGGACGGGGCTATGTAAATTAGAATAGAAATTAGGTGAATATGTTAAACTTTGATGAATTTGTGAATAGTTTAGGATAAGAGACTAATTTTTACAATTTTGCATTAATGAATTTCTATCAATCTTATTATTTATTCGAAGCAATATCTTAATCTAAGTCGAACACTAATAATTGTTGTTGACGTGTAAATTAAATAGTAAAAGCTCAACATATGCCTAATTAGACGTTAACAATTTAATTAAGATCTCGTAACACCCAATCTTGTCTTGGCAGATAGGGGGTGCTTTTTTAAACATATAACTTATGATTTATGATCTAAGAGATGTTTATAAAAAAATTTTAACTCAAAAATTAAGTAATGAACTGTTTCTTATCAACTTAAAACAACTTTTTACAAAAATTTTTTTAAAAAAGATAGTTTTGAGCCTGCACTCACAATTCATGGCCCCTTCTCATTTTCCCAATTCTTTAATCTCAGTTACAGCGAAATTCTGCACCCCAATCAATAAACCAGACCTAATCAAGCGCAAAAGTGCCCCTTTTACTTGTTGCTGTTCTCAGTGAAGGAGAACTGCTGGTTCGGAATTAACGATGGGTGCGATTAAGGCGGCGATTGGGGATGGAGCTATCACATTTTTGTGGATTTTCTGTTCTTCTCTCTTCGGCTTCTTTACATCCTTGATTGCTACAGCTCTCGGTGTTCAGCAGCTTTTATGGGCCAATCTGTTTATCACTACTTTCATTATATTTGTTTTTGTGTTCTTGTTTGGTTTGATTGGCCAGGTCTTGGGTGGAGCTAGCTTCAATCCAACTGGTACTGCTGCTTTTTACGCTCTTGGAATCGGCGATGATAGTCTCTTCTCCATGGCTCTCCGCTTTCCTGCTCAGGTCTATCTTTATGCTTTTAGCTGAATTGAAATGTCCTTGGCTCGTATGTTGTTGGATTTGGAATTTTACTGGATCCTTTCCTTTCTCCCATTTTCCCCCGAGATTCTACCTTTAGTATTTATAAAAGGGATAACTTATTTTGACTGGATCTTGCTCTCTTTCAGTCCTAATTACTTTTATGTTTTCCGTATTTCATTTTCTTATTCTTAATGTTTGGGAAGAAAAGAAAAGAAAAAGATTCAATTCCCCTTTATTATCGGTGATTAAGGTGGATCAATGCTTTAGAAAATTATACCAAAAAGCTCTGATATTGTGGGATCTCAGTTGGGGTAAAACTTTTATGTTACGATTACAAAGATATCTCAACTTATTTACTCTCTTTAGTTATTACTCACCTTTTACTAAAATCATTTACGTGACATAATTTACTTAATTAGTAATTGAATTCGTTGTTATCATATGTACTTCCCTCTCCAGCAAAAAAAAAAACTAATTTAGCAATCCAATTGAGTTCTAGCTAGAAAATGAAATTCCTCTGGTCCCAAAGAAGGATTAAAATGTCTAGAATGACCTATCTGCCTTGAAGATTAATGAATTTTGAAAGAAAGCACGCAGCTTGCTAACAAGAGCTCTTGCTGAAATTCCAAAAGATTAACAACTTCATCCTTTAGCAAAAGAGGGATTTTCTTAATAATTGTTGTTCCCACCTTAAACTAAATGAGATATGACATTACATATTTTGTTGCTTAAGCTATAAGCACGAAAGGAATCATATTAAACTTGGAGTTCCTTGTTGGCAGGCAGCCGGTGCTGTGGGTGGTGCGTTGGCTGTAATGGAGGTGATGCCACCACAATATAAGCACATGCTCGAAGGCCCTGCATTGAAAGTTGACTTGCATACTGGCGCCATTGCTGAAGGGGTGTTGACTTTTCTAATAACCTTTGCTGTGCTATTTATTCTCCTCAAGGGTCCCCAAAATGCTTTCTTGCAAAATTGGTTGCTTGCTGTTGTGACGGTTGCATTGGTTGTTCCTGGTGGTCAATACACAGGGCCTTCCATGAATCCCGCCAATGTGAGTAACCCTTCCAATATTTAAATTTACCGAGTCATTTTATTTCTTCTATTTCTCCATGGCCAAATGCATCACCAGCTTCCTCAACTTGTCTCATTTCACCTACTGCCCCTCTGACCTTTGGAAAAGTTCCCCATAGCTCCCTTAACTTTGCAAAAATGCACCAATTTGCCCTTGAATGCCACGTGTTGGCTTCTGATTGGAGAGAAACAAATAAAAAATTGGCATCTTTGAAAAGTGAAACCAACTTGATGCTTGTGGCATTCAAGGGGCAAACTGGTGCACTTTTGCCAAGTTGAGGAGCTATGAGGACTTTTTCAAAGTTCAGGGGTAATTGGCGAAATGGGATAAGTTGAGGGAGGTGATGATGCATTTAGCCTTTCTCCATCTTGATAAGTTGGATTGGTTGACAATCTTAAAGACTACATAAATGATAAATGTTTCCTAGTCACTACATTCTAGTAAAATGACTTGATACAACTGTGCTGTTAGTAGGTTATGTAACATTCCACATCTTGTTAGTTCCGCACATAACATTTATCTAGCTTGATTGCATCTTATTGCAATTTGTTATTGTTTTTCTATTTGCAATTTTGGCTTGTTCTCAAGTCTTACATTCTAAATTTAAAATTGATTGGCACTGTTTTCAGCATTTATATGTTGCATATATCGAATTTATGTTCTCATGCAGATTATTTGATTGCAGTTAAAAATGGTTTCTATGTTGAATTATCTAAAGCATGCATTCCTTCTCCAAAAAGACCAACTGAATTACTTGCTCTTTTTCACTGGATGGACAACTTTTTTGTTCTAACTTTATAGAGAAAAGGAATTTTTATTGACCATCTTTTGGCGCAAGGAGAACATGATTCTCAGTCGTATACTTTAGTGGCAATTACTGTATTTTGGAAATGTATGAAGAAACTTAAGTGCATGCATAAACTAAAGTAGATAAATTAAATCTTTATAGTAACTTTGTGGTTGTGAATGAATTGTGTGTGACAGAGAGAGGTAAAATTCAACAAGAGAAAGGGAATGATTAGGTATTATGATTGGATTCCACTGTAGTTTGATAGCTAACCATTTAAAATATGCAGATGAGTGCATGAAAGAAGAAGATAAAAGAGATCATTTTAATTTGAAGAGTAAATTAATGTGTATCCAATATGCTGTTGACCCTTTTAGGAGCCACCAAGCCAGTACCTTGAATGTTTCAGTGTGATCTAATCATCTGTTGAAGATGTTAGTATCAAATATGCATGTTGATCTTAAATTATTCGATGTTGAAGATGTTAATATCAAATATGCATATTGATCTTAAATTATTCGATATACTTTGTAATCCTCTCTTTCTTACTATTGGCATGTATCTGTTCTAACAATATGTTAGCAGATAATCATTATAATTGCTCATATAAACACTAATAAACTAAACGTATGAACTACAAGTGAGGTGATATATACCATTATAGATTTCAGGTTACAGTTGTTTCTGACTTGTTCATTTCGCATCATATGTGTCCTTTAAAGATGATAACTTTATCTTTTAACGGTATTAAGATTAAATTTCTGATAAAATGGGGAAAATGTTTGTTTGGATAGGCATTTGGATGGGCATACATAAACAAATGGCATAATACGTGGGACCAACTCTATGTTTACTGGATTTGCCCCTTTATGGGAGCTATATTGGCGTCATGGCTCTTCCGCCTTATCTTCCCACCAAAACAGAAAACGGCCTAGGCCTCAGCACACTTGGCTTGGCTTCTGTTGTTTTCAGGGTATTTGTTTAAGCTGTGCGGTAATTGTAATAAAGAAAAGCATTTTAGTTTATCCATTGACTGTAATCACCATCTCATTCATTTAAGTTGCTTTTGCTGTTCCTCCTTAATCTTCATTTCCTTCTCATTTCACAATCCAGTCTGTCAGGCTGATGAGTTGGCATCTACACGAAGATGGGTAAGTTAGACATGTTTATCGATTGTTAGAAAACAAGTGAGATTCCATTTTTGTTGGACGGTTCTCACGGAAAATGTATGCCTTGTGTAAGAGTAGTAATGCTGTGTGCACTTTTAGCCTTTAGGAGATTGCTACTTGGTGACTTGATTTGGTCGGTTTCTTGTAGTAGTATCATTCAGATTGGGC
Organism: Euphorbia schlechtendalii; assembly: GCA_949673415.1. Taxonomy (NCBI): domain Eukaryota; kingdom Viridiplantae; phylum Streptophyta; class Magnoliopsida; order Malpighiales; family Euphorbiaceae; genus Euphorbia; species Euphorbia schlechtendalii. The sequence continues at coordinate 11,529 of CATIWQ010647188.1, forward strand.
TTGTTTGGTCACAACTATAATGTTGACTCGGGTGGAAAAGGTTCTGTTCTCTTCAACTTCTGAAAGCTGAACTTCAGTGAACTTATGTTAGTGTAAATTTATAACTATACGTAGCTAAACTTAACAAAATTGAATTGTAGTTGAAGAGAACAGGGTCAAAAAGTAGAAAGAATCTATTTTAATATTTTTTGTTGAGCTGAGAAGGAACTCAAGGTGTGTACTCATGCGTTGCTCAACTTTACAGGTTGTGTTGTAGAAAATAAGAGAACTCAACTCCTTTTGATTTCAAACTAATTTCTCACATTAACTTGACTAAGAAAAATAATTACATGAAAGGTCACCGTGGATTTAGTTCTCGGTACTTTGAATTCAATACATCTATCGAATCTTTCTATAAGTTGAAAAGAAGGTAAATTTAGTAATGAATGTTTTGGGGTGTTATTTAGCGTCGCTCATTTTTACTTTGCATTGCCTCCTGAAAGATGAAAATACCCCTTGGACTCAAAAAAATTTTTTTTGCCAATGACTGGAATTTAAATTCCAGCCAGCGCATGTCTGGCCGACCCATATAGGTGGCCGGCCGGTCGGAACAAAATTTCAGCCAAGTCATGGTCTGGCTCCGACCAGGGGAAATTTTGGAAATTTTTATTTTTTAACTGCAAAGATAAAATTTGATTTCGGAGATATATTTCTCGTCCTGTGAATTTTATTAACACAATAAACTGTAAAGTGTATAATTATTAATTAAATAGTTAAAAATTTAGTTATATAATTGTTGTCACTGTTGTTGCAGTCAGGTATACAAATCTTCCTACCTAATTATACTCGGTTGACTGTGTTGAACAACACATAAGTAGTCGGAGACGGTGGATAATTTCTTGTAAATTCAATCTAATGTAGTGTTGCAAGATCGACCCGGTATAAGCAATACAGATTTCGCGACACGGACTTGTCACGGTTGATGATGTATACAATGACAATATAGTGAAACAAGAATATGTAGCAGTGGACACAACTGAGTAACCGATATAAATAACCGCAACGTTATATAATGTTGCAACAGCGAATAAGTCATCAATTATAAACATCCAATACCTGTCATCTCGAGTCCATGCACCGCCCGCCCAACCGATACGCGCAATGGCTTCATCGATGCCCTCAAAGTAGATTGGTTCGTAGATGAGACGTTTGGCATATAGCTCATTACTGAGATTGTTTCTGACATATTGCTAGTTATCTTCGTTGTTGTAAATATAGGATGCAACAACTCAGAATTCACAATTGTCATCTGCTCGCACATTAACCACACCTTCAATGTATGGATAAATAATTATTGAAATGGATTCCGTGAACTCAGAATACTAGAGAGGAACTCCGCATGAACTAGTGAAACCAAACAAATAAATTGTAAATGATAAAATATAAAAAAATTAATTAAAATTATATTATTCAACTCATTAAATAATCAAGTTCATGCAATAAGTTGATGCATTTTCTATTGATGGAAATAACCGAATCCGAGTTGAACTATTACGATGAGTGGAACTGGTGGAACTTCCACGATCCCTTGAATTATGCTCCCAAGTTCTTTTTCCACGTACGGTTGACCTATTCCGTTTTGGTTTTCCCTTTACATTTTCGTTGACCTCATGTTTAACATTATCAACATATTCTGGGTGAAGTTGTTCTTCCTTTGTTTTAAAAGGCGGTCAAGGCAGCCGCCTAAACAGGAGGTTTTTGGAACAACATCACATTGTTATATTATTGGGCGATCAAGGCGGAAAGTGTCGTCAAAACCTAGAAAAATGTCGCAAAAAACTAGAAAAGTGTCGCTAGAGCCTAAAAAAGTGTTCCCAAAACCTAGAAAAGTGTCGCTAAAGTCCAAAAAAGGTTACTAAATGAATTTTTAATTTTATTATATAAAAATTTATGTGTTAGTTAAATTTATTATTCTAATTCATGAATAAATATTAAATATTTTAAAGTAATAATCCGCCTTATCCCGCCTAGGCCTCGATTAATCCACGCCTAAGCCCTCGGAGATTCTAGCTGTCCGACTAGCGCCTTTTAAAACACCGGTTCTTCCACTACACTTGCCATTTTCTCTACAATAATAGGATGATATGTTTTGACCACGTCGATTACATTTGCAAGATGATAGTGAGCCTCTGACGGATGGCCTGAAAAATCATTTTTTTATTGATGCACCCATGCTTCATTAAATATAAAGCATTTTCAAAAAGGGTGGATTCGTAAAACAGAGATTTTTGCTCTTGCTTGTACTGCATCAGACAACTCACATGTACTTGGTAGATCATGAGTTGTCTAAAAAAAATAAAATGTTTTAATGTAAAAAACTTTAGTTGCTTTAGAATGAAGAAAAAACAGAGGAAAAGATGTATTTATTAAGTAAAAGTGATAAAGGGTAAAATTGAAAAAAGTTGAAAAAATTTGGACGACACAAATTAAAGTCGGGCGATGAGTAGCAATTCAGTTGTCGTGTGTACTGTTGTGTACATGCATATTATATAATTAAGCTTGTGTGTTACTGATTGTGTACGGTCTGTAATCTTTTTTGTTAGTCAAGATTTACAAAAATTATAAAGATCCCTTTAACAATTTCACTCAAAGTCGGTTAAAGTCGGGAAAATAAAATATCAATTTGAAACTTATGTTTATTAATTAAGCCAATACAAATCATATGAAAAAATGAAAATACAGCCAGCCAAGTAGACTTCCATCTCCTCTTCCGTTGTATAACTGACACTATATAACCACAACCAACTGCCACTTCTAAACGACATTGTCGTTTTTTCCGTTTCCGCCTCCAACCTTTCTATGTACCAGTACTAGATCCTTTCTTCAATTCATTTCACTACGCCTTCTTCATCATTCAGTTCTGATATTTTAGTTTTGTTCAATTCTAAGAGCTGGATCCATCACAGGAACCAGCCCATTCCTTGAAGGCAACCGCGGCCGGCAACGGTCAGATCCGTTATCGCACTCCTTCATCTGCCGAACTTCTTGATTCCGCCGGCTCTGCCGGTAACGGAGTTTCTTCTGCTGGGGCCTCCTCCTCCTCCGCTGCTTCTCCTTCCCAGCCTGACCACCAATTCCCCTCTGACAAGATGAAGCGCCCTGTCCCGCGGCATGAATCTGTCTCTGATAAGATCCATAGGTACCGGGGTATTCTCATGCTCATTTCGATCCCAATTCTGTTGATCGCTTTTGTCTTGTTTCTCTTGCCTAGTCGCTCTCCTTCCGTCTTCTTGGAAGAGTTAGAGTTTAATTCGCGTAAGATGTCTCCCAATTTAAGGGATGCTAAGAGATATGCTGTTATTTTTGATGCGGGAAGTTCTGGCAGTAGAGTGCATGTTTACTGTTTCGATCGAAATACGGATCTTGTTCCCATGGGCAAAGATCTCGAGCTTTTTGTCCAGGTGATCAATTCTTCTTCGCTTCCCTTGTAATAACTTCATTTTCCTCAGAGTCTCAATGTTCTTTCCAGTACCATTTACTTGGCAATAAGGTGTCAAAATGAGTATAGTATATGCATTTGCTGTTTGCAATTGAACTTTCTTATGGTGAAATGCTTAGTTCATCTTAGCAATCCTGGAAATTGTTTTTTGTTTTCACAAAACCAAGCGAATCGGTAGTGTTTTAAAAATTGCATCTAGTTTGATAAGGCCTTTTTTCTAGTTATTTCCTTGGTAGTTATTAGAATTTTAAATCTTTTCATAGATTAAGCCAGGGTTGAGCGCATATGCCAGTGACCCTCGGGCTGCTGCAAATTCGTTGCTGTCATTGCTTGATAAAGCAGAAAGTGTTGTTCCCAAAGATTTGCGATCAAAGACACCTGTCAGAGTTGGGGTGAGTTATATTTAGATTATATTTCAGATTTTTTGTTGACTTATTTTTTTTATTTGTTAGAAATGCTAATAAACCAGAATGAAAGCCATTGACATATCCCTTTCTTATCGTTTTTCCATTGACTGTGTAGGCAACTGCAGGACTGAGGGCATTGGGAAATGATGCTTCCGATAGAATTTTGGATGCAGTAAGCCTATATATAATTTTCTGCTTTTTATTTGTTATCATATTTTCTAATTTTATTTTTTTTTGTCATCGTTTGAAGGTTAGAGATCTTCTAAGAGAGAGAAGTGCCCTGAAATCTAAGGTAGATGCAGTTGCTGTTTTGGATGGCTCACAAGAAGGCTCTTATGAATGGGTATGAGTTATATTGCTCTCATTATTGAATTATTTGCCTTCATTTCCCATTTTTCAGCATCAACATTCATGCAACATTTACTTTGCAATGATTGAAATCTATGTTAATAATATATCTTATTAAATGATTTGGGAAATTTCAGGTGACCTTTTCCGAGTGTTAGACTGTGATTAGTAAGTGTTACATGGTACAATTGTGTGGTGTCCCTGTATTGAACTTTTGACTACACAATTCCAGACTCAGTATAGTCTCATTTGAGGGCAAGTCCACCGATGTTTTTTATCTCGCATACTTTTTCTGTCTCAGAGTCTGTCTGAGAGTGTAAATGTTGAACCAAGAATCTTGCCCTTTTTTTAGCTTTTCCCGTTAGTACATTGTTCTTATCTAATTTTTCTCAATTTCACACTATTGTAGCCACTGCTGATGTGCACCCATAATAGGAGTTGATTGATGGTTATGTAGCCACTCTCTAATCAAAATTTGTTTCAGTATCTTACAATTATTAGAGCCTTGGAAGATTGTAATCAAAGAAACCTTATATATGCTTGAGCTTGAACACTTTTTGAGACATCCACTAATATAATACTTTAACCTAAGACTTATCACTCAGTTTACATTCTTCATTTCACACATTTAATTTCTCCTTCACAAACACTGTCCTTAGCTTACATTGTTGAAGAATATAATTTGTATTATAGAGTTATATCAAATGTACCCTTAGTAGAGCAGGTTGCAGTCTGGAATTTCCTTGTGCTTATTGACGAACTGCATTTAGGTACACCACGCTATTCATTTTAAACAAGATGCCGAATCTCAATTCTTTGGTGTTGGCTGTTGCTGAGAATTGCTTTATTGGTTTGCTGAGTGTAGTTTTAAGAACTTTGTTGATCAGATTGATGCCACTAGAAATGGGTTTACCCATATTGAACTAAATTTCAACCTACTGCTTGCTTGACTTCCTTATTTCTCTTGTGTATCCATGGTTATTCATTTCTATGTGTCAAACTCTGTTTCTGTGTCAAATTCTGTAATGCCTTCTCTAGGGCTTTAGAGTTATGTATTTGCCCCCTAACTGCCTTATTTATATGCCATCATCCTAATGAATAGGCCTAATTTTTTTTCTTTTGAGATTCCCAAACCATCACATACATGAAATAGAAGTAAAAGTCTAGGATTTGGTGCACATAAGTAGCCGTGACTTGTACACATAAATGCAGTTATTTACGTATTCTTTCCTTGCTTGTTGGTTGGCAGGTGACCATAAATTATTTATTAGGAAAATTGGGCAAGTCATACGCTGATACAGTTGGCGTTGTAGATCTTGGTGGTGGATCTGTACAAATGGCTTATGCTATTTCTAAGGCGGATGCAGGAAAGGCTCCTAGGATATCTGATGGAGAGGATACATATGTAAAAGAAATGAATCTGATGGGGACTGTCTATTACCTTTATGTGCATAGGTTCATCTCGTATATCTATTCAAAAATACTGTTTGCATCATCGAGCGACTGTGAATTTGATTTTTTTTTCTTATATTTTTTTGAATTTATGGGAAATTTCATGACTTGGGTTTTCGTGTTTATAGTTTTCCAGTGTTATAACTCTGAAAGCATTCTCATTTATTTGAGTATTAACAATACTATGATATACGAGGCATTAGGATTGTTTGTCAGTTTTGTTAATATGCTCTAAAATTTGTATGTGCAGCTACCTTCGCTATGGCTTATTAGCAGCTCGAGCAGAAATTTTGAAGGAATCTGAAGGCTCTGAAAATGCGTGCATTTTGGCTGGTTATGATGGTACGTTTAAAAGCTTCACTTTTGTGAGCTATATCTTCTGGTACAAAATAAAGTGACCTTTTCTTTCAAAACATACATTTTTTGGAAAATTTGATGTTGAGTACTGACTGAAAAATAGCATTTCACAAAACAAGATTAAGCCTCTGCAGTTTCATAGGTGACAATGACATGATGCAGTGAAATGTCACATGAATACATGGTTCTTTATTACTTGTGATGCATTTATAGATAGCAATAAAGTTAAATTTTTCATATGGTTTGATGGAAAAGTGGGATTACAAAGCATCTAGTGTGGGAAGAGTGGGATATTGGTTGGGCTTACTAGGCAGATTTGTTCCATTTAATATCTGTAAATGTTGTGAACCAAAATGCTAGTCCTTTTGTAACAGAATCTTTTTGGCATACCTTATCGTTGTTTACTTCCAAAAAGCCACATGGCGCATGCTATGATCTGTTTAGACTTTAGACTTCGAGAGAGATCATGAATGTTAGGCCAACTTGCTCACAGCCTCGGTCATTGGCTTGATTCTCTCCCTCTCATCTCCTTTCTCTCCCTCTCATCTCCTTTCTCTCTCTCACACACACACACTATGCACATGCTCACTCGTGTGTGCTTTTGTGCATCTTAACACAGTGAGATGCAAAATGCAAGTAGTTTAGGAGCTTGTACAGATGGAAAAAATAATATATAGTTGTGTTAATGAAAACTGATTATGAATTACTTTTGACTCCTTAAATGAAAGGGACTTACAAATACGGAGGAACGAGCTACAAAACTTCAGCTCCACCTTCTGGTTCAAGCCTGGAAGAGTGCAGGAGTCTTGCTTTGAGGGCCCTAAAAGTGAATGAATCAACATGCACCCACATGAAATGCACATTTGGCGGAGTATGGAATGGTGGAGGTGGAGATGGACAGAAGAATTTGTTTGTTGCATCATTTTTCTTTGACAGGGCTGCTGAGGTATTAATAATTCTCAGTCGTGGTTTCTGTATACTATACCTGATCTAATTTGCTAATAAATATATAGGCTGGTTTTATTGATCCTGCCTTACCCGTTGCCAAAGTTCATCCATCCGATTTTGAGGAGGCAGCAAAGCAGGCTTGTGAAACTAAACTTGAGAATGCAAAATCAACATATCCAGGTGTGGAGGAAAGTAACTTGCCGTACCTATGTATGGATCTTGTCTACCAGTATACATTGCTAGTAGATGGATTTGGTAAGTGATAAACGTTCTATTAAGTTGTCAAAGCTAAAAAATACGGCTCTGTTCTAACCCTTTATGTATTTGGTTGTGGTTCTTGTTTAGCTCTTGATAAATGGCAAGAAATTACATTGGTAAAGAAGGTCAAGTACCGTGATTCTCTGGTTGAAGCTGCATGGCCGCTGGGTAGTGCCATAGAAGCTTTGTCAATGGAAAAATGATGTCAAGAACTACATGAAAACGGGTAATCAATTCATGGCGCATATGATTTTTAAGCATGGTCAGTTTCTAAGGGATCTGCACAGTATATAAGACTTGGGAATTCGCTAAGGAGAATTGAAATAATTTTGGTCATATCTCAAGGGAATAATAATAATAGAAAAAAATAGCTCAATTTATTTTCATTATTTGTAATTAGATTCATGATATGTTTTGATTAATGATTTATGACGGAATGATTCAAATCAATTAGTTCATTTTGGTTGTCACACAAACCAACAATTCGATAATATGATATAATACAAATGTGCTATTTATTGTATTTATGATCTAAAGTACTTGTATATAGCAGACCTTTTGTGTGGATACTCTTTATGTTTGAGGTTGAATTTGGATCATTTTGCAACTTTGATGTGTGTGTGTGTATATATATATATATATATATATATATATATATATATATATATATATATATATATATATATATATATGTAAGCACTTACGTCAGAAAGCATTAGCTTAAATAATTAAAAGAAAGATCCCTTAACAGAAGGTAACCGGTATACTACCTTTTACTCAGCTATAAAATAGAACTTGAGCTCTGATAAACTCACATCAAAGCTTAAACTAAAATAAGCTCTCGAGTTTAGCAAAGTTTAAAACCATAAGAAATCAAGCTGAAAAGGTATACTTCTATACTTAGAATTAATATTTTTCATTTATACTTAATAGACGTCTAATGAACCTATAATTTTCAGAATCTTTCATAAGCTATTGAAAGCAGAATCCAATTCAGAAATCATTGAGAAGTTAAAATAGAAAAGGTATCATCATATACTTTGATAGAAATACTTTAATAAATATAAGTATCCTCTTCTCTCTAGACTGCACTTTTATGTGATCTTTCTAGTTGAGTGACGAGAAATTGTTGATTATACTCAAGAATTTTTGCATACTTTTATATGATCCTTTATAATGATAAGAATTATACAATTACAGACTAAAATATATATTAAAGAGTCACTCTTAAGACGAAATACAGACCTAAAAGAATATTTTTCTAATAAATTAGAATATCATTACCAAGAGATTAGAACAGAAGACTTCACTGATAAAAAATTAATACTAGACTGGTTAAAATATCAAATACCTATGTGCTTGAGACTAATTGGTTATTTCACCGGAAGAGAATTTGAAATAAAAGAGGAAATAAAAGAATTAAATCTAGAACTAACCTCTATTATTTTATCATTATCTGAAGACTTTAATATACGTTTCTGAGAAATTATTTTATACCTATGAATAGAATTTTAAGAATAAAAAATAGACTAGAACAAATTGACATAAAGATAAGACGAAAAACAGTTCTAAAGAATTATTTTCAAAATAGACTCGAATACTATATAACTGAAATACAAAATACAGACTTTAAATATTTTGGATTACTTTTCGAATGGTATATCCAACAGAAGCCAATTTGTAGAATGAACATAGAAAATTATACTAAAGAAATACTAGAATTACAAGACAAGAAGAAGATTCTAAATCTAGAACTAATTAGTATAATTTTGTCAGAATCCGAAGACTTTAATATAAAATTTTAAGACTAATGAATAGAATTTTGGAATTAAGAAATAAAATAGAAAGCGCCGAAGATAGACTTAGAAGAATAAATTTATTATATAATTTTTTCCAAAACAGACTTGAATATTATAATTCAGAAACCATAAGATATAGACAATCTACAATCTTAACTCAATGGCATGAGAATCAAAGTTTACAATTCGCTAATAGAGTTAATGAGACTAGACTTCTCAAAGAAAGAATAGAAGCTCATATTAGAAACTATAATCTTGAATTAACCTCAATAATTTTAACAGAATCAAAGAATTCTAATAGACGTTTTTAATTGATCTTCTTGAGGCAGCAATTCAAGATGCATACCCCCTCCTTTCTTGGTATCAGAGCGATGGAAGTAGATCTCTGAGAAATAATAATACATAATATCAACATACTGGATAATCCTAGAAGATTAGAATACTTAGACTTATACATACCCAAGAAAATATACCATAATAACATTTGTAATTTTAATAAAACATACAGACATATATATCATAATACTGAAGAAAATACTCTTGCTCATCAACTAAATACTATAGTGGATATAATTATAAATCTGTCAGAAAATTTACATAAAACTGATACAGTTATAATTGAGTTGTTACAGACAATTAATAATACTCAAGTTATAAGTAATCAAGAATATTTAAAGACTCAAGTAGAAACTCTTAAGACTAGGGTTGAAAAGACTTTAAATAAGACCGATAAATTTCCTAATAAAAAAGAAATCAAAGAATTGCTTATACTTCCTGAACAATTAGAAAGACAAACTCAGAGAATATTAGAAGAATTAAGAAAAGAAATTAAAGAAAAAATAGACCAAATTCAGAAACAGATATTAGAATTTAAAAAGACTTTCATTGGTGAATGAATAATAAGCAAATAATATTATATAACAAAGCCAAAGAAGTTACTAGAACTTATAATCAAGATAACCCAGACGGATTAGTAGACAGTACACAATTTATAGCTAGACAAGATAAAATACAGACTAGTCAACTCAATAATCTTATAGCTATTGAAACTATAGGATTTGCAGACTTAGACGATCAAATAGAATCTATTGAAAATCAAATAAAAGACTTTAATTCAGAAACAAACGCTGAAAGACGTATAACTGAGAAAATACTAGAAGCCATACATAATAAATTAGACAGAGTTATTCAGACTCAAGAAATACAACCTAATAATTCGATACAATTATTAGAAATAAACAGAAAGCTAGACGATATTAAGAACCTAATACTTGATACTAATAAATTTTTCAGAGAAAATTTATTAAAATTAGAAGAAATAAATACCAAGGTTGGATTAATACCTAAAGACTTATATATACCTGATAATTTAGACCCTAAAATAAAGAATTTAGAAAGACTATTAGAAGAAATATACAAAGACGCAGAAAAGAAGAACGAAGGATTAAATAATCTGTCAAATATAATAATAAGCAGTCAGAATAATATAATACAAAGCTTAGAAGACCAAGGACAGTTGAGACTTAATCCAATAAGAAGTGATACTTTTATAACATATAATCCACCTAAAAATGAATAATAAATTTTTAGGAAGGAGTTATACCCTAAGAGGAAGTAGTAGTAATGCTACTAATACAGAAATACAAAGTGAGAACAAATTTAAAAGAATTTTTGGGATAAAGCTTAGAAAAGAGACTGAAGATATAAATATAGCTGAAGTAATAGACGTTGAAAAAGACTTAGAAAATTACAGACAAAATGAAAAAAGACTAATGAATCCTAAAATACTTTATAAAAAAGGAAATTGGACAGAAAATTATAGACTTTTAAGAAAATCTGAAGAAAAATCTATACAGTGCGGAGATGAAGACATAATTAGAATACCTTTATTAGAAAAATCTCTAGCTAAACAAATACAGAAAGACGGATATAAATATACTCATCTAAGCCTTATTATAATTGAAGTAAAAGGCATGACTAGAAAAGAATTAGGCACACATACTATGATAACTATATACGATGATTCTATACAGGAAGAGACCAAGAAACTTATAAGTACAATGGATATAGACATGAATGATAATCGAGGATTATTCTATTGTACACCAGAATTTTTCTTAGAATCAAAAGACTTGCATCAAATAAAAATAGGAATCATGACCAAAGATTATGGTTTAATAAATAGAAATAATATTGTTATAACCATTGGATTAATTGGTAAATCAATTAATTCGACCAATATAAAATATAAATGTAAGGTGGAAGACATAATACAAGCCTTAGCATCTAAAGGTGTTAGGTTTATAAAACCGCCTAAATTTTTTGCAGAGACTTACGCTGGAATAGAATGGAATATAACTAGTCTTTTTGAAGACAGTCAAATAAAACTTATACCAGATAGAAGTCAAATCTTTGAAGATACTAGAGGAAGAATTAGTATTAGATTTGATAATTATAAACACCAAACAGAAAATCTAGAAACAGATACACAGACTGACAGTTCATGGGCTATAAATGATCAAGACCTAGTAGATATAAAATTAGACCCGCTGGAGACTATATTTTTTTATTTATACAATCAAGAATATTTTAAGACAAGAGAAAATTATAATAGAATTGTTATACAATTTATAAATCAATCAGTAGAAGAAAGACTAGAAAGAGATATACAAAAAAATAATCAGAAAAATATTTTAGACCTGTTAGAACTTGATATAAAT
>CATIWQ010647367.1:0-21547 GCA_949673415.1 Euphorbia schlechtendalii
TTTTTAATATTGATAGAAAGGTTACATGATTGTTTCTGTTTCTTTATTAATTTTTCTTGATTTTTAATTTGTATGGCTACATTGTGGCATCTCTAGACATTTCAGACTGGTAGTGATTATCAAATTTTTGTTCATTATAAAACTTCATTGCATGTGAAGGTAGCAATTGCTGTGAGGTTCTTTTGAAAATTAAAAAGAAATCCATTACCACAGTCCAACGTTCAAGCATTGCAATATGAAATATATAATAATTATTTGTCTTTCTTCATGTATAATAATTGATTGGCGTACTCTATTTAGGTATACTTGTAACTATTGAGTTGAGTTGAGCGGAAATGGTATAAGTCATTTGAGCTAGTGTATTAGGTATTGACTTAGATTATAAGTGTATCCAATACAATTCAGATTGATTCAATGTTGGATTGCATTAGACCCCAAATTGATGACGCAACAATTTATTTTGAACTATTATGCTGTAAATTTGAGTTTCATTCAATCCAAATTACCAAATAGTGATTTTTTACAAATATTTAATGTTACAAGTGAAGTTGTAACTATAAATAGGCGGTGACAAGAAAATGTTGTAATTGAAATAAATGTTGTCACGAAAAATAATATTTTCATGACAACTAGTATAAGTTGTCATGAGTTTTAGTAAAATTTATCGTGTAATACGTGATAACTTATTTTTTTGTGACAATTGAAGTTAATGTGACAATGTTTATTGTCACAAAATTACAATTTTGTAACAAATTTGGAAATATTATTTGTAACGATATCTTTGTGACAACAATTTTTGTCACATATATATGTGTGACAACGTTTACACTTTTTTGCGACAATAGTTTATTATCGCAAATAATAATTTTAGTGACGACTTTTAAAATCATCATGTAAATTAATTCATTTTGATGCATTATATGTGACAAGTAGCTCATTTGTAACGACCATGTTTCCTTTTTCATTACAACAAAAGTTGTCATAATAAATTATTGTCACAAAAAAATTAAGTATTTGTGACAACTTTTAAAGTTGTCATATGATTGTAGTTCATTTTGATGTATTATATGTGACAAGTAGCACATTTTGTGATGACTATGTTATCGTATCAATAACAACAAAAAGTTGTCACAAAAAAATTGTTGTCACAGAATATTTAAATATTTGTGACAACATTTTTATGCCAAAATTGGGACTATAATTTGTGACGATAATATTATCAGTAGCTCTCATATTAGTGACGACCCTGTGACAACTATTTATTGTCACGTAATATCATAGGTGACAACATTTTGCATTTCTGTGACAATATCACTTGTCACAAAAAGCACGATTTCTTGTAGTGGATAGAATTGTAATTTCATTTGCTTTTATAGGGTTTCGGTTTCCCTATCAATGCCAGCTAATTAGTGAGCAGATTTATTTCATTTTTTATATATTCTCTTATTTAGACAAAAATCTTTTTTTATGCAAATATATTTGTGTTTAGATAATTTCTAATCCAATATAAAAACTAAAATTTACACACTAGTGGTGCAATTTCAGCTTTTTGGTAGATTGCGAATGTTTCGGCCTTAAAGTTGGGCAGAATCTGTGTAACTTGAGATCAATCTCACATATGTTGTCACTTATGTACGAATTTCAAATTGGCATTATATACGATGTCATATGTGTTCAAATGCATTCAAAAAAATTCATCATGATTGCAAAAAATTTACATATCAAACTATAGTTGGAATTAGAACTGTTGGTGATATGAAGTAATCACATAAAGTTACTTTAAGTTAGTTAGGCTTATAAAGAAAGTAGTTGTTGTAGTCTAGGGATAGTTTAGTAAAAACAGTAAACTAGTTTAATAGTCGTCGTATAAATAAAGGTTAGATATTAGGCTCTGTTGATTACTTTTTACTTTACTCTTTTCTCTCTATAAGTTTGTAATTTCTCTCTCTAATTCAATCAGATTTAGTTCAATTTTTTTCTCTCAAATCATCAATTATTCAAACAAATGTTAGTTTTGAGACTGCGCAAGATTTTTTGGGAAAAATTGAAAAGAAAGATTTGCTCAGTCGGATGTTTATAGGATTGCTGATCTTTTGACGGAGGTGTATGCAATTTTGCAGGGTACTAAATCTGTCACTGACTTCTTTGCTTCTTTACAAGTGTGATGGGATGAATTCAATAGCTTAAATCCTTTGCCTATTTGCATATGGGATGGTTGCTTTTGTAATGTTTCTATTGCTTAGAGAAAGAAACAAGAAATAAGTTTAGTGATATGTTTTCTAAAGGGGCTTAATGTGGTCTTTTTCAACCATAAAGTCACAGATTATGGCCATGGATCCCTTGCCAATGATGAATAAAGTGTTTTCTTTTATTTTACAATTTGAAAGGGAATTCTCAAATATAAATAAGGGAGTTAGTAAACTCTAGATGGTTTCCTTAGTTCAAAATCAAAATGGTAGTGTAAAAGCCTAGGAAAATCAAGGAAATCAAGGTGGCTTTTATAAACCTCCATTTCTTAGGCGGCAGAACTTTTCTAGTGATAGAGATATGCCTTGTTCTTTTTGTAATGGTAGTCACTTAGAGGTAAACTGTTGAAAAGAGAATGGTTATCCTCTTCATTTTAAGTCTAAGTTTAGTAAAGTGAATTCAATTACGGGTGTAGAGTAATTTAGAAATCATGATTTACTATGTTAGAATTAGGATTTGTGTGAACAGTATAATCCACAAGACAATTACCTTGTTCTAACTAATACAATATTCAGGATATAAGGTCAACTTAAATAGTAATTGTAATAGTGCAATGGCTAGTATAAGTTATAGTCCAACTGTGGCTAGTACCAGTTATAATCCTGTCAATTTTAATACTCATAGTGTAGTGAAGGCAGGTACTGCTAACATTAGTTTCACATAAGAGCAACTAGTGTACATAAGTCAAATGATACAGGAACAAGCTCAACATCAAAATTACTCTGCCCATTATGTTTCACATAACAATGCAAGCAACAATGTACATATTGCATCAGTAAGAGTTCAAAATTATCGAGAGGATTATTGCAATTTCATTGCAAGTAACACTTTATCTAAAAATACTTGGATAATAGACACAGTAGCAAGTTGTCATATTTTAAATAATCTGCAGTTTTTCAAAAAATATTAGAAATATAAGTAATTAGCATGTTATATTACCTAATAACCTGAAATTAAGTGCTAGTAAAATAGGAGATATACATTTTTCAAAAAGGTTAGTACTTTATAATGTTTTATATGTGCCTTCTTTTCAATATAATTTACTGTCAGTTACAAAGTTAACTTCCTCTTTGAATTATCAATTGGTTTTTTCCTCATCAAAGTGTTTGATACAGGATATAGTGACCAAGAGGAAGATTGGTTCAGCTGAAGTTTGTGATGGCCTTTATCATTTAAGTATTGTTGATTTTTAAATGCCTAGTTTAAATGTTTTTCTGGTTTTTTCGTAAAATACCAAATGAATCAATTGTGGCATTTTAGACTTAGTCATCTTTCTAATAAAAGATTAGCTATTTTAAGTAGAATATATCCAGGTATTTGTTTGCCTACTGATATTGTTTGTGACATATGTGCTGAATGTAAACAAAAGAAGTTACCATTAACAATTTCTAGTTCTAAATGTGAATCCATGTTTGATATTGTTCACTTTGACATATGGGGACCAACTGTAACATATTTAAATGGACATAGATACTTTATAATAGATGAATCGTACAAGGTTTACTTGGGTCATTATTATGAAAAGTAAAAGTTTAGTAACTGAAATTATGAAAATTTTTTGTAAAATGGTAAAAATTGTTAGGAATGGATATCCCACATCGCTGTCGGAGGAACCACTGAGCATGTATATAAGCAAGACCCTGAAGGCCTTAACGTGAATGACGTGTTTTAAAACCATGAGGTTGGCCATAAACGGTGCCAAAGCAAACAATATCGTTCAAGCTGTTTATATCACATTATCAGCACAATCACGATGAGGGGGTGTGTGAGGAATGAATATCTCACATCGCTCTCGGAAGATCCACTGAGCTTGTATATAAATAGGGCCCTGAATGCCTTAACTTGAATGACGCACTTTAAAGTCGTGAGGTTGGCCGTAAACAGTGCCAAAGTGGATAATATAGTTCAACCTCTTTATAACACGTAATCAGCACGATCGTGATGAGGGATGTGTTAGGAATAAATATCCCACATCGCTCTCGGAAGATCCACTGAGCTTGTATATAAGCAGGGCCCTGAAGGCCTTAACTTGAATGACTCGTTTTAAAGCCATGACGTTGGCTGTAAACGGAGCCAAAGCAAACAATATCACTCAAGATGTTTATAACAAAAACTCTATTTATTATATTTGTAAAGGTTATAAGGTCAGACAATGGACCAGAATTCATTAATGTAGAATTTTATGCTAAGTATGGAATATTACATCAAAGGTCTTGTGTTGAGACACCTCAACAAAATGGCATTATTGAATGAAAACATCAACATATATTGAACATAGCTAGATGTTTGAAATCACAAAGCAAATTGACAATTATATTTTAGACTTATTTTATAAAGCATGTTGATTTTCTTATCAAAAGACTCCCACACCTCTACTAGACAATAAATGTCATTTTGAAAAGTTATATAATAATGGAGTAGACTATAGCTTTCTTAAATCTTTTGGTTGTCTAGCATTTGTTAATACTTTAAACATAAACATGATAAATTCTGATGAGAGGGCAGAGAAATGGATTTGTATTGGGTATGAGAATGGAATGACAGGGTATAAAATACATTGCTTAAATTCACATAAAATAGTTATTTCTCGAAATGTACAATTTCATGAAAACATTTACCCCTTTACTGAAAAAGTTGAATAAAAGCAGTTTGACAGCAATGTCTCACCTGCAAAAAGTTCAACATAAGTTATAAACAAAGAAATAACTAAGACAGGTGACAATACAAAGGATAATAGCAAAAGAACTAAAAGACTTCACAAGCAGCCAGAGTATTTAAAAGAGTCCACTGCATCCTAGCTAAAGGTAATTCTACCAATACATTGGAAATAAGAAAACTTTGTCCTATTTCAACAATACTAGATTATAATAAACTAACACAAGCACACAAAGCTTTTTCCAATTGCATTAAATACTGACAACGAACCAAAAAGATATACTATTGCTTCTTAAAATGAGAATTGGAAAGAGGCCATGAGAATAGAATTAAATGCATTAGAAAACAACAAAACATGGAGAATTATGACATTACCAAAAGATAAATTACCTATAGGTTGCAAGTGGGTATATAAAATCAAAAGAAATGTAGATGGTAGTATAGAAAGGTACAAAGCTAGACTTGTAGCTAAAGGTTATAGCAACAAATTGGCATAGATTATCTTGAAACATTTTCTCCTGTTGCAAATATAACCACTATAAGAGTTTTATTAGCTTTAGCTGCAAAAAAAGGGATGGTTTCTTAAAAAACTTGACATAAAGAATGCTTTTCTTCATGGAAGTTTAGAGGAAGAAATATACATGCAGTTACCTCAAGGAGTTAATTCTTCAATTCCAAATGCAGTTTGCAAACTTGAAAAATCCTTATATGGATAAAAACAAGCATGTAATGGAATAGCACTTTAACCTCTTCATTAATTAAAAAAGACTTCATTCAATCAATAACAGATTCTTCGTTATTTATAAAAGAAGAAAAAGATATGGCATTAACAATTTATGTTGATGAAGTTAATATTGCAATCAATAATGAAAAAACCATTCAAAATATAAAAGAGTATATGCATGAATGTATCACTAACAAGGACTTGGGAAAACTCAAGTTTATCCTTGGTCTAGAGATATCAAGAAGTAAAAAAGGAATATTGTTGTATGAAAAGAAATACACACTTGATTTGTTAGCTGAATATGGTTTCTTGGAAGCAAAACTTGTATCTACTCCTATAATCACGGAAAACATAAATTCAAGCACAACACAAAATTTAGGAAAATTATTGGAAAATTGTTGTATCTCTTAAACACCAGGCCTGACATAGCATTTATAGTTTAACAACGCTCTCAATTTCTGGAAAGACCACAACAACATCACATGACAGCAACCCATCATATATAAAGGTATTTAAAAGGCAAGTTAGCACATGGGATTTTTTATCCAGTAACAAAAGACATGAAACTTAAAGTATATATAGACTCAAATTGCGCAAATTGTTCAGAAAGTAGAAAGTCAATAACCAATTACTGTGTTTTTCTTGGAGATTCATTGATCTCATGGAAGTCTAAACAGTAAACCTTAGTATCTAGGAGCTCCTCTGAGGTAGAGTACAGGGCAATGGCAATAACATCAGTTGAAATTCAATGGATTTTATATCTATTACGAGATTTAAAAGTTCCTCATGAAGAAGTATCTCTAATGTTCTGCGAAAACATCTCTGCCATGCACGTATCCAAAAATTCTGTATTTCATGAAAAACCAAAACACCTAGATATTGATTGTCGCTTTGTAAGATCGAAAGAACAAGCTGGAGTTGTTCATCTTATGTCTGTTTCATCCAGTAATCAAATAGCAGATATGTTCACAAAGGTTTTGCATTCTCTTAATTTTCCAAAGCAAGTAGAAAAATTGGGGCTAGTTTTTGTGTTATGAATTCCAACTTGCGGGCGGATGTTATGTAATCACATAAAGTTAGTTTAAGTTAGTTAGGCTTATAAAGAAAGTAGTTGTTGTAATCTAGGGATAGTTTAGTAAAATCAGTAAACTAGTGTAATAGTTGTTATATATTAAAGCTAGATATTGGGCTTTGTTGATTACATTTTACTTTACTCTTTTCTCTTTATTAGTTTGTAATTTTATCTCTCTAATTCAATAAATTTTAGTTCAATATTCTTCTCTCAAATCCTATTCAAGATCTTATCAGAAACTTGCATGTGTATTTTATCATATTAAAATGGATAATAAAATCATCGCGAAATAATTAATGTCCATAATGATAATAGGAAGCACGGAAACTCCTGTGACATGTCATTTTCGCGTTTCCCATCATTTTCGGAAACGGAAACCCTAGGAAACCCCTACGAAACGTTTCCGGGCCGTTTATGCAATTAATGAAAGTTGAAAACTCGTTTCCGTAAATTCCGGAAACCGTTTCCTAGCAATTCCTCATATCAAAAGACTCAATTTTAATTCATTCACAAAACTAAACTTTCTAATATAATCAAACTACTAAGACTTTAAAACCTCAATTCATTATTTATATTATTAATAATATTATTATATTATAAAAACTTGTTTTATTCCATTTTATATACTTACATTATTACGATTTAGTAAATATGATACAACTTTTAGATTTCATGAAATTTTATTGTCTTCGATAGCCATATTTACTATTGTTTAATGTTTTGAAATAGTCATTACTCATGTAGATTTGCTTTATAATCAATAAACTTATTTTAAAAATCATGTTTTTTAGTATTTTATATAAAAATGAAATAATATGTACAAAATTTTATATTTTTCATATTTATGAATATTCCCCTAAATTTTTATTATTTATGCGTTTACTCACAGTTTCCGAAACTATGTTTTTTAGAAAGGGCGTTTCCCCGTTTCCGTTTCCGTGTCCGTTTCCGTTTCCGTTTCCGTGCTACATAGATGATAACTATAGTTATCATCTCTACAAAAGCTTTGCGAATTGAACAGATAATGCAATTATATATTTAAAATGTCAAATCAAACTATAAATTATTCAAGTTTCTTCGTTTTTAAATTACTGAGTTAAACAAAAACGAATTGAACCATATTAAAAATAAACGTCATAACATTTTTGGGCCTTGAATAGCACCTGGATACAAATATTCATCAGAATCATGGGCAATGGTAAGGTAGGGCAGGCTATGGCAGCTGGCGTACCATAGACATCTGAATCCACCACCGGAGTATTGGAATTTGAAAAATGTCATGCCCGTATACGTTTTTATTGCAAATAAATGGTCAATTTGAGATTACTTTTTTAGATTGCTTTTTCGAAAGTCTCAAATTTCAAGTTTTTCTAGACTGTTTTCCTGAAAAGATCCGGAAATTAATTGGAAAAAGTTATTAATTAATTAGTATTAAGAGTTAAAATATTTTGTCCAATTTCAAAATATGTTATTCAATTAAAAGTTTGGAAGTAGAATTTTTCGTGACAGCATCTCTAACACCCATTCCAAAGAGGCCCAAGAAGAATAAGGAAGGAAGAAGGAGAACATGTAGTGGGCCTAGACATTGGGAAAAGAGGTTTTTAGGTAAATGCACAAGGTACAATATATAAATTTCATCTAAATTTTTATCAAATTATAAAAAAAATCCCCCTCAAGTTTTAGTTTTATATTATTATGTAAAAATTATTTTATTTTCTTTTTTACGCTCTAAATATATAATAGGTATATATAAGATATATAATAAATTTGTTGAAACAGTTTGGGTGAAAGAGACAACAAATAGGAATATATAAAATATGTATAACATGTATATAGTAGTATATAGGCCAAATGCATCGATAGCTCCCTCACATTTCGCCGATCCACCTATTTCCCCTCTATTTTTTCAAAAGGATCCTGTAGCTTCCACTCCTTTGAAATAGTGCACCTCCCGACTCTCTCAATCAGACTAAACCACTCTCATCTCAGAAAGTGAGATACACTCGCTCATATATGGTAAAAGGTTGAAAAGTCAACCTAATAATAGACTGACAAGTGGCATGAAAAGTAAAAGTTATAAAAAATGTCCACAAAATAATTTTATTAAAACCCTTTAATTTTTCAAATTTGCATTTCTATCATCTTCTTCATCAATCCATATTTTTTCTCAAAACACCAATTTCATCATCAAACATATATAGATTTGAAAAAGGTTAGTATACATGTCATTTGATTTGTTTAATTTTTGTTTTTTTTTTTTTTGAGAAAAAGAAAGAAAATGATAAAGAAAAGGAGGTAGGTTGAATTTTTTTTCCTACATTCATGAGTTTTCCTGGAAAAATTATGTATTTTCCTGGAAAAACACTAAATCTTCAAAACTTCACGAAACATACTAAACTTTGCTTCTCTAAGTCCTTCGGTGAAAAAAAAGAAGAATTTTTATCGAAAGAATTGTTAAAAATCTCATCATTTTGATGAAATAAAGAATTTGTAAAGGAAAAACCCAAAAATTTTGCAGAAAAGTTAAAGGAAGAAGATGAAAAAAATTCAACACTCGATGGCCAAGTCAACGCATGCCATGTCAACTGCCTCGTCGGATGGAGGGAGCCAGGGGGTGCACTTTTTGAAATGATAGGGAGCTACGAGGCCTTTTTTAAAGGATAGGGGGGGGTAGTAGGTGGATTAGGGAAATGTGAGGGAGTTGTTGATGCATTTGGCCTAGTATATATGGTAGACATATAACAGATATATAACTCATGTACATATAATAGATATATAACAAGTATATACTAGAGAATATGTAAAATTAAAACATAAGAGCGTAAAATGTAAAATCTAAACATAAAAAACATAAAAAAATTAAAATGAATTCTTAAGAACGTACTTTTGTAAATAGTAAATTCAAAAGAGAACAAAATCGATAATTTCCCTCCAGAAAATGAGCTTTCATTTTTAATTACACAACAATAAAACATGGTAGTATGTCTCAAGGCTAAATAATAATCCCTTTTAATCTCAATCTTTTTTATTGAACCAATGCTAAATCACTATTCTGTTTTTCATATTTATATTCTTACTTTTTTTTATTTCTGAAACTAACTCTGCAAATGTATAAGTAGCTACCTATTGAGAATATGTTTCAATACAATCAAACTGTTATTTAGAAGAGTTGCAAATGTGATAAAATGTATTGTAAATACAAGCCAAAGCGTTACATAAAAAGAGTTTCCATTGCATGAAAAAACGTTTCCAGTGTGAATTAAACAGCAGTCAATTGTAACAATTTGTTATTTATGGCACCCCCAAATTGTGTTGCATGTGTGTGTAAAAGCATTGCTATGGGCACCTAAGACAACAGGTGTTTGGGATGCCAGAGATAGGAAAAAGTGTTGCCCAAGGACTTTGGGCTATGGAGAAGAAACATGTCCTTTTTCAATATTATCGAAACCGGACCGGGCATCGAACTAGTGAAGTCATTGGTTCACTGTTTTACTTATTCGATCGGGTTTAATAGTGGTTCAATCCGTAAATGATTTTTTCATGTGAATATTAAATAAATATACATAAAATTATGCATTCATTCATCATAAGAATATATTTATAAATACACAAATATTTCACTAAATTTACAACAGGTTTAAAAAGTAAATATGGAAGGGAATAAAATGAAATGTTAACGATTATCTTTTATTAATTTTAAATAATATTTAAACTATATAAATAAATAAATATATCAATACAATTATTATGACTAATTTTTTTTTAAACAATAAAAATTATAACTATTAATTATATTTCTTTTTATGTGTAAAATAAGTAATGATTTAAACTAATTGATAAATTATTATATTAATAATATAGAAATTTAAAAACATTAATTATATAATTGATTATTTATCATGATAGTAAAAAGTCAGGTTTGACCGTTCACTGATTCGTCAGTTTTTTTGATTCTAACCGACGGTCAAGAGCATTTTATATAAAATTGTTCTTTTTATTCAACTAGACCGGTTTCATGGTCGGTTTTTGTAGGCCATCTATGTCAGCATGTGGGATATGGCTTGTGGGTAGAAAAGATTTTGAAAATCAAAGTTGAGAGTTTTTTTTTAAAACCTTCGAAGGAATGGTGTGTTCCTCTATCAAAAAAAGATTGGGGCGGGTGAAAATTTCGAGGTACTCATCCCAAATAGGTTGATGCGAGTCGCTTACCTACAAAATACCCGCTCCTCTTTTAATAATCAAAGTTGATGGTTGCGGGTAGCAATAGAGACACAAGTCTATAACCTAATTTTCTTGAATGGAATCCAAACGACGTCATTTAGTCATTAAAAATTGAAAAAACCGATGTCATTTTGACATATAATTAGGGGAAAAGGGAAGAACAAAACAGAAGATGGAAGACTTGCATACTTACTGTAAACATGCAGAGGGGTGACAATATCGTCCATTTTTCGGTGATAAGGGATTACACACAAGGCCTAACCTTTTCAGCGAAGAGGGAGGGTGGCTGACAAACTTTGCCACTGGGCATAACATGAATTTAATTTGATAGCTTTAATTTGGGAACTTGAACTCAAATGCAATGCATCAATTTTCTATGATGCAACAGTTTTAGGAAAAATGCATCAACACCCTCTTAAAGTTGGTTCAGAAAACCGGATGCCACCCTCAACTTTCAAAACGACCAATTACCCCCCTTAATTTGATAAAAAGGACCAGTTACCCCCCTTAACTTGGTAAATATCACTAGTTTTCCTCCTCAGTACCACTTGTCAACTTCTGGTTGGAAAGAGAAAAATAAGAAAAATGACATCTTTGAAAAGTCAAACCAACCAAATTCTGACATGTGACGTTAAGGGGGTTAATTGGTGCATTTTTGCCAAGTTAAAGGGGTAACTGGTCTTTTTTGCCAAGTTAGGGTGGGGGGGGGTAGCTGGTCCTTTTGAAAGTTGAGGGTGGCATCACTTTACGGGGGTGTTTATGTATTAGGCCACTATTTTATATTAACAAAAGTGGATATTATTACACATCATAATTTTGCTCTAAAAGCAAAGGAGATCTCAGTTGTCTTGGATGTAAAAGTTGGGTATTACTCTTGCGATGATGGACGTCTTGTTTGAAACTTTGGCTTTTTTCATGGACATTGAACAAATATAAAGAGAGCCATGATATATCAATACTACAAATACAGTATATTAATACACATAAGCATATGAAATTTATGAGCATAATTTTATTATTGAACTTGAATGCCGGTTTATAGGCTTATAAAGGAAAATATGAGATAATATTTCATATTTTAATCTGACTCTTATCAGCTCTAATATAATTTAATATAAATCATATAAAAGAATATTCCTAATATCTATTTACAAAATATTGATTACTTCAAAATCAATTTTCAATGCTCCCTCATGGCTTTGAAGTTGTATGATTTTTCTTCAAAAATAAGATTTTGGTTATAAGCATGGAAATATGAAAGGACAAATTCATTTTCACTGGCATGAGTCATTTATACGAGTCATGATATGAATTATAGATATGGTTATGGGTAATCAACATGATTGTTAGTCATGAACATTGTTATGGGTCATGGATGGATATGCATAATGGGGCATATGGGCATGATCATCTTTTAATGTATCATCATAATCTTGTTACATCATCATATATCGTCATAGCAAACTTCTGTCAATGCTAAATTTCTTCCGCTGAAACATACACATCCCATAAGAAGATTGATGTCGTAGGATCCAAACTGCCTGATACCTACAAGATAATTAAAGTTAGAGGACTAGGCTGGGTCTGTATGGCATAGCCACTCCGATGTTAAAGTTAGCTTTTGGGGAGAATAATTAGTATAATGTGAGCAATATGATAGTGAATTTGTGTGTACCTTGCTCCTCAGTGATTATGCTTTATATATAGGACCATGTGATCATTGTCATCAATGTGAGAGTTATAATTGAGGTATTAATGAGCCTGTTTGTAACGGTTCCTTTCAGCATTTGAGTGTTTGCCATGTGGCTCTCTCTGTGGAGGCCACATGTCCTTTGTCTTTTTGGGTCATCTATGGGCTTGGGGGTCTATAATGTATATTCTGTTATCAGATATCCCTACCCTAACATTGTGAGACTCCTTTTAAGGGTTGGTCGGTATTTTCATGTTATTGTAATTTGATGTTATGACTTGACTCTATGAAAATATGATAGGATCGATTTTGAGGAACGACCCTGAATTTCTTCTGTGAAAAGAACTGATCATTGACTGTATATAACATGTACATTATGCCGACCCTCATCATCACTATCTTTGAAGACCGATGTTGGTTTGAATTATGACTAGATTGAAAGTTCGACCATTATTCCTTTAATGAAGAATGCTACCGCTATCTATTTACTTTGTTTTAATGAGCCAATCCTCAATCGTACTTTTATCTGAAAAATGTCTATCCCTTGTTCGCCTTCAATTTCTTTAGGCTTTATCAAATATTAAAATTTTCTTATGGCACGTAACTTACACAAATGACCTTTGGTTGCTTGGCTTGTTTAACAAGCTGTCCCTTTGTATTTCCAGCAATTAATCACGTAATCATTGCTCCTTTTGAATTTTAAGTTTCTCTTTTCCCTAAACCCTATAAGAGAGGAAAAATAACCTCTTTCCACTTTTTACGTTTTCTCTCAACTTAACCTTGAATCCTTTCTCTGAAATCGCATTCCTTCTCCATCTCAGTTTTCTGGTAAGCTTTCTATATCTTCCCATCATGAATAGATTCATAGTTTCTTCTTCTTCTGATTCTTCCATAAACAAAGACAAGCATAGCAGCTCCGTTCATTCCACCCATCCTATCGACGCAATTCCCCTAAGGTCATTCCATGATGGGGGAAATGCAGGCACCTCCACCACTGCTCCTAGTAACCCCTCTTCAACTACTTCACAAAATCTCCCTCAAATTCTTATTCCATACACCCTTGCTAAACTTCCTCCTGTTGATTTAGATCTTTCTTTCTTTAACCTTGAACCCTCCATGAATAGACCTAAAAATTCAAAGGTGACTCCCAAATCTAATATTTTGGTTCATTCTGATATCATAGTAGAGGAGGTGAAACATTAGATGGACATTCTCTGCCTAAAACTAGGCCTTCTTGGGTCAGTTCTTGCACCAAACAATACTGTTGATAAGCCCCTCAGAAAACCATGGCTATATATGTTTAGCACATTGAGTGGGGCTTTTGCTTGCCTTGAAACTGATCTGTTGCAGATATAACGAGGCAGTTCCGCATTAGCCCACCTCAGTTAATACCTAATTCCCTTCTAGAACTACTTCTTTTGGATAAATTATGTAAGGATTTGACAATTTGGTTAGATGGAATGGTATACAGGCACTTTTTTCACCCTGTTTAAACCAAAAGGGCAAATCTATTATATTTCATTCCCGCTCGCCTGAAATTGCAACCCATTTTGAAGAAGAAGGAGTCCATTCGCTTCCCTAAATCTAAATGGTTTTGGGTTCATCTGGATGAAGGGGCAAAGGCAATATACAAAAATGCCATGTTTTAGAAGGGATTTCCTTTCCACATCGCCTAGAACTGGGTGCTTGATAACCCATCTTCTTGGAAAGAGGATGGTCGGTTAGTTGAGCTTCAAGGGAAAGAGGTGCATTTTCTTGGTCAAATGGAGGTGAATATGAATTGGAAGGATGCTGTGCGTGAGCTTACCAATCCTTCTCAATACAAATATATCGAGATAGCCCCTTGAATAGTTGATTTACTTCTCATAGCCCACGAGCCAAGTAAATTTTTTTTTTCAACCTTTAATTCCTTTGACTATTTTACTTTTTATGTAGGTATGTCTAATCTTGTGCCTTTCCACTCTCTGCTAGCAGCCATGATAAAGAAGATAGGTCAAAAGAAGGGCCGCGGGATAACTTTGGCTGTACCAAGGGAGGCTCCACCCATTGCTATACTAAGATCCACACTCCCTCAGGTGATGTGCTTGAGAAAGTAGAAAATTATCAGCCCAAACCTTCAGAGGTAGAGGAAGGGAGTAAAGTTATGAGCCAAGGTTCTTTGCCAACCGAAGCTAAGAATACTACTGGAGTGAAAGAACCTATAACCGAGGCTGTCATGCCTGACACCACTATTCTCCTTACTGAGAAAACTGTTGAGATTGGTAATTCTGGCGAAGTTGACGAGTCGAAGCGTTTGGCAAAAGGAAAAGCACCAATGATTGAATATGAGGTGCAAGTCCCCTTAGAGCCACTTATGACCGAGGTGCTTACATTCGACGGTATGAAAAGACTAGCGAAAAAGAATGTTGACCCGCCTTCGCCTCCTAACAAAAGGATGAAACTCACCTCATACGAGCCATTCAATATAATTGAGGTACGTATCTTTTGAATTAGAAGATAATAAGAGATTTCTTTCCCTTCTATATCTACGTATACTTATCCCTTCTCCCGTTTACTTCTTTTTCTAGGCATGGGAAGCAGAGCTCGATCCTGATTTGAAGTTGGATGACAAGAAGCTCATCTCTAAGTTGGGTGCACTCACCCGTTTTCCTTCTGAGGTGGCTTCACTAAAGAAGAAAAGCACTGAAAAAGTTGCTACATGCCATCGGGCCTACTTATTAGAGTTATGTATTACATAAGTGTGATATTTGTGGATATGGTTGTAAAAACTTTGGCTTACATAATGTTGTTATTATTTTTCAGTGTTTTTCTCATTCCATCTTCTTAGAAGAGAAATTGTGGGCAAGAGGTGCCAAAATTAAATCCTTAACGGAGGAGAAGAAGGCACTGAATGAGGTCAACAAGCGGCTTTCTTCCTCGAAGGAAGTTACTAAGGCCGAGATTACCGCGGCTGTAAAGACCAAGGAAGAGCTCACTCAAGATAACTTGAAGTTGGAAGAAGAATTGACCCATGCTCGCGTGTCCATTGTTAAAGCTGAGCAAGATTCCACTGCATTAATGGTAGAGAAGAATAAAGTTGTGGAGAATCTTGAAGAAGAAAACAAGTGCTTGATCGAGGCTAATCAAAGTTTGAAGTAGAAAGAAGCCGAAAATTTGCTATGTTAATTGAGGCTGAGGCTGCAGTACAGAAGAATGAGCGTGTTTCCTTGTCTTCCCAGGCCCGTTATCACGCTTTGAAGCATCACTTTCAAAAGAAAGAGGCGAGGCTGATGGACCAATGGAAACACTATCATGTCAACTTCCACATAAATTTTCTTAACAAAGTAAGGGAGTTATTTCCCAAGGTAAATATTGATCCCCTCGCTTTGCTTGCTGAGCCTAGTCTTGACGACCCTATGCAATTTTAGGCAGAAGATGATCAGATTTTTGGAGAGCGTAATCAAGCCAATATCAATGAGGAGGAAGTTGATTAGGAAGAAGGTGAAGATGAAGAAGAAGCAAAAGCATTGTCCTATCATTCATGGGCGACTTCACAATTATCTGAATTTGAAGAAGTCTATGATGATGCCTCCTCCACCCTTCCTTAACTTGAAATTTTTTTGTTTGTAACTATTAATTTGCTTTCTTAAGCATAATTTTGTACTTAAAGGATTTTTATAATGTATTTTGTTTTTCCTTTATTCTTGTGCAATGGGAACCTTTAGGTTTGCTCTTTTGACTAAACAACAGGTTTAAAAATTCCATTCTAAAGATAATCGTTATTCAATGGGGCTTCATAAGCATTCTCTTTTGAATAAGACCACTTAATAATAATATAAACAAAGTATATCATCGAAAGGAGTCTTATTAATCTGAATAAATAATTACAGCATTTTTATTGACCAATACAAAACTTCCTTAACGCTCTTGCATTCCAAGTTCAAGGCAAAAATTTGCCTTCTAAATCTTGAATTTTGTAAGTATTTAAGCTGATCTTTTTAGTAACCATATATGGTCCTTCCCAATTGATCCCAAATTTTCCTTTTCCAGCCCTCATTCTTGAAGCTTCTGTACTTCTAAGCATGAACTCTCCCACTTGGAAGGTTCGGGGTTTTACATGTTTGTTAAAGATCGATGCTATTCTCTACTTGTAATCCGCCATTCTTTGGCAAGCTAGATCACATCACCCTTCAAGTGCATCTATATTGCTTCTTAACTTGGTTGCATTGTCTTCTTGGTTGACATAGTGGGACACTCGCTCACTGGGGTCCCAATGTCTACCGGTACAACCGTCTCTATTCCAAAAGTTAAAATGAACGGTGTTTCTCCTATTGCTATTCTTGGTGTGTCGTTCAATACGACCATAAAATATTTGGTAGCTCGTCCACCCATGTTGATCTATTACTGAGAACTTTGGTTTTTACTCCATCAATGATAGTTCAGTTTGTAACTTCAATCATGCCATTACATTGTGGGTAAGACACAGAGGAGAATCTTAACTTGATGCACAAGCCTTCGCAATAGGCCTTAAAAGCCTCGCACTAAAATTGTGTGCCATTGTCAGTTATAATGGTGTACAAAATGTCGTACCTGGTAATAATATTCTTGTTAAAGAATTAGATCACTTGATTGGGTGATATAGTTGATATGGGCTCGGCCTCTACTCACTTTAAGAAATGATCGACTGCTACTATTATCCACTTCTTTTGATACTGTACCACTGGGAGAGGTCGACTATATCTACTCCCTAGGTTGAAAAAGGCCATGCCGCTTTGATGTCATTTCAGTAGACGGAGCTCTTATATTTCGAGCGTAGGCTTGGCAAGCTCGGCATTTTTGCACCATTTCCTTCACGTCCAACTCCATCATGGGCCAGTAAAACCCTTGAAGCTGAGCCTTCCTAACAATGGAGTCCTTATTGTCATGACCACCACAAATTCCTTCATGAATTTCCCTTAGCACATAGTCCGCATCTATTCTTCCAAGGCACTTTTTCCATGGGTGGGATAATGACCTTCGGTATAAGTGATCCCCGATCATGGAATATTGGAAAGACTTTCTTACAATTTTCTGAGCCTTGAACGGATCTTCTGGCAAAGATGAATTAACCAAGTATTGCTTGATCGGATCATACCATTCTTCGCGCGTTGGCTCTTCCTCGTTGTCCACCACAAGTATCTCATGGTGGAACAGTCAGCTTTGTGATATTTGTAATTGTACAAGATATTAAGTTCTCTCCACTTGGATCTAAACCTGCCTTTGCTAATCTATCCACCTCATAATTATAAGCTCTTGAGATGTGAAGGACCTCTAGCTTCGTCTAGTTATTTTTAATTTCTTCTATCAACTGTTTAACCACCATCAGATATTGCTGCATTAATGGATCCTTGGTCGCAAATCCTCCACTTAATTGGTTTACTACCAACTTTGAATCACTACAGATGCGAGCTCGGTCTGGATTTATTACTTTTATCATTTTGAGCACAAGGATGAACGCCTCATATTTCGCCACATTATTTGTTACCGCAAAGGATAGTCGTGCACCTTGATTGATCACAATTCCATCCGGGCCTTGCATATGAATACCTACATTACCCTTTTCCTTTTGTGGAACTTCCATCGATGAAAATTCACTGAATTTCTTCCGTGAACTTGTTATCAGGCTTGGTCAGTACCTCCTGAACAAAATCGGCCAGTATCTGGCCCTTCAATGCCTTCCTTGGTCTAAACCTGACATCAAACTCCATTAATTTCAGCGCCCACTCCACTATCTTTCCTGAGGTTCTCGGTTACTGCTAGACCTTCTTTAGGGCTAGGTCTGTGCGAAACATAATGGTGTGCGACTAAAAATAATGCCTCAACTTCCTTGAGGCAATAATTACCGCATAGGCAACCTTTTCTAACTGAGGATATCTTAATTCCACGTCTTTTAATACTTTGCTACAATAGTAGATCTAGTATTGTTCGCTTCCCTCCTCCCTAATTAAAGCCAACCCCAAAGCTTCCTCCGAGGTGCTGACATATAGATACAATGTTTCTCCTGGAATGGGGCGGCTCAAAAGTGGTGGTGAAGCAAGGAAAGTCTTTAAACTTTCAAGCGCTAGCATGCATTCCTTTGTCCAATTGAAATTCTTGGCTCCTTTAAATTCTTTGTAAAAAGGCAAGCATCGCTTCGCTGAGCAAGATATAAACCGATCGAGGGCATTGATTTTCCCATTCATCTTTTGCACATCATTCAAAGTTCTTGGAGGTGCGAGGTCCATTATTGCCTTAATCTTATCTGGATTTACTTCGATCCCTCGATGAGACACCAGATAGCCCAAGAATTTCCCTGTTGAGATGCCGAACGTACACTTCTACGGGTTAAGCTTCAGATTAAATTATTGAGTTGTTGTATGACCTCCTTAAAATCATTTGGGTGATTAGCGATGCTCCTACTTTTGACCACCATGTCATCCACATACAACTCGAATTTATCTCCTATCATTTCTTCAAAAATTTTATTTGCTAACCTTTGATAGGTCATCCCCGCATTCTTCAGTCCTAAAGGCATAACGTTGTAGCAATATGTCCCTTCATGCTGTTTGCCACTTTTCTACTGATAAGTTTAATAATTTGTTCACAAGATTCGGCTATATATCAATGGTGCCAAAAACTTGTACATGAAAAATATAGGTGTTGTCAGTACCTCTTATCAAATAGAAAAATGATGATAACTGCAAGTATACAGTTGCTATGTAGTTTTAAAAGATATCGATCCCACAGGGAAGGACTAGCTCTAAAGATCAACAAGGAAGATAAAATAAAGAAAATAAAATAAATTTGATATTTTGGGTAGGAGGGTTAGAATGGAGAATGAGTAAATATAGTTATGAAAGATTAGAGAATCTAAATATATAGATTTTCCCTACGAAATAAGGATAGCAGAGAAAACATAAAAGTTCAACAAATATGTTACGATTTACTAAACTAATCTAACAGACTTGGTTCTAAATATTCAGATGTTCAATTATTCACCGCAGAGCAACACATGAAATGACTTTGCTAAACCTAGTGCAAACAAATTAAGACGATTATATAAACCTGGACAACATCAATACTATGCTTAGCACGCATCGTTCTCATAGCCACATTTAGCAAGTTACCATTCCAAAAATGTTGGCTCACTAAACAACGTTATATCACAGACCCAGTGATTATACACGATATTGTTAACCCCGAAACTACTCTTAAAATTAACTCCAACGCATATAACTTGATTAACATAAAAGACTTAACACGAAATACACATTATGATACATAGACATATCATTAACTTCGAAATAGAAAGTATAAGCAGAAAGCAAAGTAAAGTTGTAAGGTATGCAAGTGAAAGCTAAAGTTGATCAAACCGTATCCACTCTTTAATGGGAGTTGTCAATTCCCGCAATTCCTGCATCTACAGAACCTCCTCTAGGCTGCTATTCTTTGCGAATATCTAATAAATGAATATTGAAGAATGAAAACTTTTATTGATAAGTGATTTGCTAGTACACTTATACAACAATCGCTCGAGAATATAGAGAAATCTAGTGATCGAAACAAGGATTCGAATCAGCTAAACATTTTCTCGCTAGCACTTATGAACGTAGCGAATTCTCTATCTATACACACACCATATCTCTCACTTTTTCGAATTCTAATGCCACACCCTGTACTCCACGAAATTGTAAGGTTTGGAGTCCTATTTATAGAGTTAGAAGTGTTGCGTCTATCCAAACTAAGGGTTGTGTCCATTGGTGAAAGATTGCATCTCTTCATTGTGATTGGTTGAGAAGCTTCAATGTAATCCACAATGGATAGGCACCTTTTCATGATTGGTTGATTTTTGATAAGTGTCTTTTCGTTGGCAGTTGATGGCGATTGGTTGTTAAGAAGATAAAACTAGAAAACCATCCAAGTCACGACCGCGATATACGTATCGCGATCATGAATCTTTGAATGGCAAACTTCTGTTATGAAGAAGAACAAGTCATGACCGCGAATGATTATCGCGACCGTAAAATGCATTTTCTTCAGAATTCTCCTTTTAACTTCACCGATCTTTGACAGCTTCGATCCTAAGCCAAATCTTTGAGTTCAACGCATCTTTTTGCACCTTTTTTACTCTTTTTTCATAGAATTCCACTTTTGATCATTTTACTCCCGAGATTTATCTAGTATCTGCATTTGCATTAAAAACAATTACATACCACGTGAAATCTTTTATATGAAGTATAAAAATGACTTAAAATATAGTGTTTAATGTGTAAAATTAATATGATAATAAGTGTATTTATACACTTATCATACCCCCACACTTAACTTTTGCCTTGTCCTCAAGTTAAATTCAGCAGAAGTGTATAAATTGGTAAATAAGTTCGTACCTTATTTAGCGAAAGACTATTGCAGTGAGTACCACATTCCACGTTGCAAAAGATTTCAAGTAGAAGTTTGAAATTTCCCATAAATTAGTAATGTGTAATTTATATAGCTTAGTTGCATACCTTTGTTCTTAATGGAGAGTCAACCAAATTGCATCTTCATATAAGTGTTATATGCATACTCGAATATTACCTTCTCTTAAGTATAGTATAAAGTATAAAGGACATAGACTACACACTTTGATTAATTTCTCTCAAGGCATTTTTAGGTAACCTAGGATGCTAAAACACTCTCAGTGGTTGCATTTTATGCTCCATACCACTCTCTCATTTTTTTCTTTTAAGCATATGTTTTTGAAGTACGTTGTACTTTACACCCATTTTTTATGCTATGCTTTCTTTTCTTTTTTTCACTCAATGAATGGTTGTAGTTTTTGCTCCATACCATTCCTCACCTTTTGCATAACTCATTGGTTATCCTCTCTTTCTTTTGATTTTTCTTTAATACCCTCATCCTTTATTGATCAATTTCAAAGTATTATGGCTATAGTTTCCTA
>CATIWQ010647404.1:0-11916 GCA_949673415.1 Euphorbia schlechtendalii
TATATTATGTTTGAAATACATGGAATAGACAAAGTAATAAATTTTTTAAAAGAAAACTTTCATCTCTTGTTTTCAACAAAAGAACATGATTGTTATATGCTTTTTCTGATTTTAGATGATGAATTACATTTAATACACTTATACTAACCATTTTTTAAGATTTTCAATTAATTCTATGAATTTTGTTGCTTGTTGAATTTTCTGAGTTTATATGTCAAACTACATGTCTATTATATGTCTGATAAATATCTATTATATACATGCTATAATACTATGTCTTTAATAGTTTCTGCTTGTAGCAATGGTTTGATGAAATATCTAAGAAATGAACTTCATTGAATGCTTGCAAATAGCTGAAGCAAGGGCAATGTAATACCACGAGTTGAAGAACCAAGATGTCTATCCTTATGAAAAATGTTGAGGATATTTCAGAATGATGTAGAAACTATTATGTGCTCATACATGCCATTTTTTTACGAGCTTTAAACGAATTGTATGGATTGATTCAACTAAACTTCGAATTATTATATGTCAAACTACATGTCTATTATATGTCTGATAAATACTTATTATATATCTCTTATAATTTTGTTATTTTATTAATCAACACAATTCAGACGTGTATTACTTATATACTAGATTTGTATGTATTCTTTCACACCTCAATGTCTATAACACATAGTGCGTCTTACGCTTCTAACAACTGTAGCTAAATGTAAAGAAAACATCCTTGTTATATATATAAAATTAAAATATGTCAATGGAGTTGTCCTAACTAATGCTGCTACAAAATCATCGGTATAAAACATCCATCATAAAATGGAGAAATACAAATAATAACAAATCCCTCAAGCCTGCAAAAGCTAAACTCACTACCCAACAACAAAACTGTATAGAATCAAGATTTACACTTTCTCATATATTCTACAGGAATGGCTAAGGGAACAAGCCTGAAAATTTCATCAATACATTTGGTGTTAAAAGCCTACCATGGTTTGAGATCACCAACAGTCCAATTCAAAACCTTCTCACCTAGTCTCAAGTAAACACTTCTATAATGTGGCAATTTGGGCGTTAACCCATTCAGAACTTGATGAAATGCATCTCCAAGTTGAGCAGATTGGGGAAAAAGCATCGCTTGTTTCATTATTATACGTCAAACATCAGGACTAACACCATTTTAAAGTTTCAAGAACTAGTAGAAATACTCAGCACCATCAACATCTTTTTCTCCACAAAAAAATTGAAAAATGCAGCCACCGTACTCTCATTCAATTCCCACTTATGCTTCTCAGCTTCAGCAATAACTGATCTCAAATTCTCTAAAGCCAAGTCCAGTTATTACATCTTCAAGAAGAACATCATGAAACTCTCCCGAGTCTTGAAAAAAGGTCTTTTAACCCTCTCAACAACATCTTCAAAGACAAATTTTGCTTCTTTGATCATATGCCAATTCAAGTAGGCTTATATAGCAAAGTTTGCTAACCTTATATCGTAACTCCTACAGCTATATTCCCATTCCTTGAAGCATTTACCTAATCCATCAATATCATTTTATATGTCCAAAGCCTAAAGCATCATAACACAACTCATATTCGAGATGACAGTGAACTTAAAATCAAGAAATTCAAGACTCGATTCACCTCACTAAGATGCTATATACATTTGCAATATCAATATATGAAATGCCGTTAGGTAACTTAATTAATGAAAACCAACAAGATGTTATATACATTTTTTAAGAATTGAAAAATTCAAATTATATGAAGATATATTCTTTCATCAAGTAAAAATAGACAGACAGATAAGAAATAATCTTCAGGGTAACAATACCAAACTAAGAAGAAGAAACAAGGAAATCGGCTTACTTTCATAGTGATGAGCTCACATTGGGTACCTTTACCACTAGAAGGAGCTCCAGATATCATAATTTTCAAAGATTCTAGATTAGATGAAGCTCCGCATATACAAGATCAAATCAAGGAACAACGAAAATCAAACACAATTTGAATTATTTTCAAGGCTTACCAAAGAGTGATTTGAGGATTTGCAGAGACGATGGCCGATTAGGGTTTCATGATAGTTAATTGAAGCTTTGAAGAAGGGAGTAAATGCAGGAAACCGATCAGTTTTTGGGATGGAACGTGAGTTTCAGAATTGAAACAGAAGGAACGTGAGAATGATGGAGAGAAATAGAATACCGTATGTTAGAGATAATGAAACAAAAAAAAAGGTTTTCAAGTAATTAGGAAAATTATAGCTTGAAATATTGAAACCGATTCAAACCTAAACTTGACAATTTTCCCTTTTATTAAGCTTAAAATCATGGCAATGCACGAAAATTTTCACTTACTAACAAAATAATCAAATATAACTTTCACCTCTTGCAAATAATTAAAATACACTTCTAATTGTTTCATTTTCATTAACGCCCTTATCTTCTTCGAGGTTTACGTCATTGAACTACTGCAAATTAATCTAATAAGCATCATTCTCATTTACTCATCCCATATATAACAATTCAGAATTTAATTTCAATATTATAAAACCTTCATCTGTTCTTCAAATGCTCATTATAATCTTATATCCAATTCTATTTTACTTTTTTTTTTTCCATAAACTCAGCTCTCTCTATGATTAAAACTCTAACTTCGATATTCCACTTCCGAACCTCCCTCTTCTCTCTAAGATTACAATTCTTCCGCTGTAACTGATTTCAGCACTGTTTTTGCCTCCAACTGCTTCTTCTCCTCACTCGTCCGCTCCAATTCCATGATTGAATCCAATGAAACATCCGACTCGCCGTTAACTCAAAAATGTAAAACACTTCAATCTGATCGATCTAGTAATTGGAATCTTCGGATTTCCCAAGGTTCAAATGTAGCTGTCCCGACGTACTCACAGGACCCGTACTTTTTAATGGACGTTTGAATACACAAATTAAGTTTTGATTATTGGTGGTGGCCATATGGATTTAGCTTTATCCAAGATGGAGAGATACCTGAAAAATTCTTTTAGCTAATCCTCAACCTCCGTTTCACCTACACAAGAGTTTTGCCCTAATTCATTGATAGAAATAGAAAATAAGTTTGAAAAAACAAGGTCATAATAGAAAATCTGAATACGAGATATGCAGGTTTTTTTAAGGGAAATTATTACTTATGTCATAGGATTGATTTCATTAACTATATTATTTTTCCTAATTTCATACATAACTTCATTTTTTAACATTAACATACATGAACTTGTATATAATTATCCTTTCATTGTAATACATCTCACCTATTATTACAAGTAAACTTGGTCACTTCACTTTTTTCGGCCATATGTCAACAAATATATGGGATCCATGATTTGCATATAACTAATTTACTCTTACCATAATGGTTTCTCTTTTCCATCCCCTAATTTCTTCATCCCCAAAGTTCTGAACCTGAGACTCCCTAAAACCAAAATCTAAATAGGATTTTCTTTACAAATGTTTTTCAATCCAAAATATACATTTAATAAAAGCTTCCATCTTGTACCGACCTCTATCTATTTTTATAAAATATATTATTATTTTTACATGAATTTAAAAAGTGAAAGGAATATACATTTATGTGAAAAGTAAGGAAAAAAAGACATGTAAGAAATTCTTTTATATTCTCATTACTCGAGTCGTGCATAATGGAATTTCGGATACGTAATTTCATGTCATATAATATTAATATTGATATTAACGAGTAAAAACTTTATACAATATATTGAAATTGTTATTGTCAAAGACTCAAAGCTAAGTACACAATATGCTTCCTGGACTCCTGCAATTGATCATTCTATTAGTTCATCGATCAGTAAGATTGTCAAGTATGAGCGAGAATGATACCGAATTGTCTTTCCGGTTTAAATAATTTGGGGATTTCAGCAAAATTGGAAAGTGGAGAAGGATAACATATTTCAATTGAAGAATGAGATACACAGAGCCAGACAAATACCATTTCAAAATGGTAATCATGAAATAGTTGAACAAATTTGATCATTATTTTTCACGTATGAGATGGTTTATCTCTTGGGTATAGATATATTTTTCTTTTTTTAATAGATGTATCTAATTTCACAATCGAAAAAGTTTAATTAAAAGAAATAGGAGAGTTTTAATTAGATTTTAAATTTATTTTACTCCAATTAGATGTTGATTTTGGATTCGAAACACGGTTTTAGATAAATCATTTTCAGGTTTTGATTTTAGGGACTCAACGCTCGAGGGATGAAGAAATTAGGCGAGAATAAGAAAAAATATATGTTAAAGGTATTTAATATATAATTATGAAGCGTACAAATATGTTGATATATGTGGCAAGTTAACTTGTTATAACAGGTCATATGCACTTTAATGGTAGGTCAAATACAAGTTCATGTATGTTAATGTTTAAAATTGTAGTTCATGTATAAAATTGAGAAAACAAGTATAGTTGATGTTCTATAATTGAAATTAACCCTATATGTCCTATTTGGGTAAACTGTTTATTGATTCACTTTTTAACTAATTCATCTGCATTCCATAATCATTTAAAGTTTATTTATTTTTGCCTTGTACGTTCTATATATGCATGCTTATCCATTATCAACTAACGATGTTATGCTTCCTTTTTTAATTTTCTCATCTTATTTTGCCAATATCTTTCTAACCGTTTATTTTTTTTTGACATGTCGTTTTAAATTTTTTTTATTCATCTCATTTTTATCTTCGAAACGACATCCATTATAATAAACTTTTTCGAAGTTTTTTCCAATCGTTTGATTTTAGTAGGAAACTGGTAGCTACTACTTACTTATTAGATTCCATCTATTTAATTCTAAGACTTGTGATTGTGCATTTGTTTAGTGATCTTGTTCCAATTAGCTAATACAATATATTTAATGTAGATGAGAGGGCGTTGATTTATCTCGAAAAGCATTTACGTAGATTTGCAGCGGCACTATTCATGGTTGGTTTTTTGGTCAAATTCTTTCATTTTTTTACTTCCTACTATGTCTCTACCAGATTAATAACAATCATCTAACAAAAATTTGTCTTTCTTTTTACCTTTTGTTGTGTTTTTCATACTTATATTTTGTTTTTTTGCTTCCTACCACGTTCTTACTAGTTGAAAAAAGTTTGTGAATGTATCTAGTAGCTATATATGATAGAATGCTAGTAAATATATGAAATATGATAAAATTTTGTTACAAACATAAATTTGTTATTTTAACAAACTTTTAATGAAATATAAGATGCCTAACAGGTTCCTACCATGTTCTTACCACGTAGCTATCACATACTTAGCAGATTCCATCTTTTTAATTCTAAGATTTATGTTTGTACATTTGTATAGTGATCTTGTTTTAGTTAGCTAATACAATGTGTTTGATGTTGATGTGAGGGCATTAATTTATCTAGAAAAGCATTTGCTTTGATTTGCAACGCACTATTCATGATCGGTTTTTTGGTCATATTCCGACATTTACTTCCTATCATGTCCCTACCAGATTAATAACATCATTTAACAAAACTTTGTCTTTCTTTTTACTTTTTGTTGCGTTTTTCATACTAATAATTTATTTTTTACTTCCTATCACGTAGCTACCACGTTCTTACTAGTTGAAAAAAAAGTTTTTGAATGTGTCTAGTAGCTACATATGGTAGAATGCTAGTAAATATATGAAATATGATAGAATTTTATTACAAACATAACTTTGTTGTTTTGAACAAGCTTTTAATGAAATATAGGATGCCTAGCAAGTTCCTACCATGTTCCTACCAAGTAGCTACCACATAATTACCATATTCAATCCATTTAATTGTAAGACTTATGTTTATACGTTTGTTTAGTGGTCTTGTTCCAATTAGCTAATACAATGTGTTTGATGTAGTTGGAGGACATTAATTTATCTGAAAAGTCATTTATGTTGATTTATAGCGGCACTATTCGTGGTTGGAAATTTTGATAGGATTTTGCATTCTTTTTCTTCCTACCATGTCCCTACCAGATAAATAACATCATTTAACAAAACTTTATCTTTCTTTTTACTTTTTGTTGTGTTTTTCATATTAAAAATTTATTTTTTACTTCCTACCATGTAGCTACCACGTTCTTACTAGTTGAAAAAAAGTTTTTGAATGTATCCAGTAGCTATTTATAGATAAATGCTAGTAAATATATGAAATATGATAGAAATATGTAACAAATATAAATTAGTTGTTTTGAACAGACTTTCAATTAGATATAACGAATAGTTGAAAAAAAATAATAGAAAAGGTATATCACAATGGATGGCGTTTCAAAAAAAAAATGAGACGAAGAAGAAACCCTAAAGCGGCATGTCCAAAAAATGAACCGATTAAAAGATAATAAAATAAAATGAGAAAATTAAAAAGGAAGCATGACATCATTTGTGACATCATCAGTTGGTAGTGGAGGAGAACATAATAGCTAAGAACGTTTTATTTGGTCAAAATAGTTATAGACCAAAACTTGGGTTGATATAATTCTTAATTTTTTGTACATTTATATAATTTTCCCTTCTTTTAATAGGTCAAATGATAATTTTAAAGGTCAAAAGTAATTTTGTTCATGTTAGTAAATTAATAAGTTTGTGTTATAATGTTAAATTTTAAAATTCATGTATTTAAAATTCGTGTAATTTTCATGATTTTAACTCCCTCTTTAGTACTTTCCAATTCTTTGACTTTGATTTTTCTTTAATTTTTATCATCTTTTACCAAAATAAATAGTGTTTCTATAAAAAAAAAGTCCAGCCTCTAAGAGCAAATCTAACTATTTTCCTCGTTTTTCATTTCATAAATCCCATTTTGCAATATCTAAAATGTTTTTTCTCCAATCATCTTTCCTATTTTCCATTCCCTAAATCAAATTCACTTTAAAAAATAATTTTTTTATTCTTAAACTAACAAAAAAAAATAACAAAACAAAAACTAAAAACCACAAAAAAAGTAATAATATTATTTCCTTTAATTCTTCAAAAAGTAATATTACTTTATTCAATTCCCCAAAATAAGGAATGGTTCATTTCGCATATTTGGGGATAAGGATATATCATATGGGGAATGACTGGACTTGACCATTCCCAGTATTCAGGGCATGTCCAATGGTTCCTCATTTTGGAGAATTTTTCAAAATGGGGAATGAATATGGGGAATGGTCAAGTCCATTCATTCCCCATATGATATATACCCAAAATGAGATTCCCTATATATGGGAAATCCAAAAATGGGGAATGATGATTATATTAATACTCCCTCCATCTACTAAATATTGTCGTTTAAACTAATTCACAATTTTCAAGATAACAATTAACTGAATGAGGTGATTTACTAATTTAGCATTTTATAAATGTCATACTCTATTTTCAATTCATTAATATGTTAAAATATGGATTCCTATAGGCTTCTCATCTTGTTATTGGACATTAAAATATGATTATCTTGA
The DNA here is from genome assembly GCA_949673415.1 of Euphorbia schlechtendalii. NCBI lineage: Eukaryota > Viridiplantae > Streptophyta > Magnoliopsida > Malpighiales > Euphorbiaceae > Euphorbia > Euphorbia schlechtendalii. The sequence goes on from CATIWQ010647404.1 coordinate 7,473, forward strand.
AAGTTGAATATATTGATAAGGGTAGCAATGAAAAACTTAGAGAAAAAGCACATTGGATATACAAAATGACAATAAAAAAGAGAAATCAAAATCCCTCTAAAATGATAATATTTAGTAGACGAAGGGAGTATATTTTTTATTTTGATTTATTTTAATGTGTTTGATACTTTTTTAATAGATTTGACATAAAGAAATTAATATAATATTAATAAAATATTATTACTTTTATGAGAATTTGAAATGAGAAATGAAAAATGGGGAAAATGCTAGGAGCAGAAACACTTTAGATCTTGTAAAATAGAGTTTGAGGAATGGAATATGAGGAAAATGATTGGACTTCTCATTTCACATTTCGAAGAATTTCTCAAAATGAGGAATCAATGGACGTGTCATAAGCCCATGCTTATGCTATAACTGGTTTGGTCCTTAGTATGTGCTACAAATGAATGTTTTACGTTGCTTCGCTCTCTCTTCATTCTCAATAATGCGGCTCGGGATTGGATATGCAATTCTAGCATATGGAATTCGGTGAAAGTGGTTGGCACAACTCTTCGCACCCAAACAAAAGATTAATTATTCTTATGGCAAGCTACTAACAAAATATATTTTTAAAAATACAGGACATCTGCCTTTATACAGCAGGAGTACAAAACCATAACTTATGATACAGTGCCTGAAAAAAATGAAAGGAAATTACGATTTCTTCTACGGAACTTTATTCAATCCAATTCAAAACTTATTGCATTTTCTGCATAGTCATAAACCACATTCTTCCGAAAAAATTATACTCAACTAGTCTAGTCTTGAGTAGGAGACTTGAGGGTATTGGCAATATCGATAACAAATCGATATCTAACATCGGCCTTGAACATTGTCTCCATTGCAGTGTTAACATAGTCAATCGGAATAACTTCAATGTCTGCAGTTATCCCATGTTTGGCTGCAAAATCGATCATCTCTTGTGTCTCTTTCATACCCCCGATAGCACTTCCAGCAATCATCATCCTCTCTGTTCACCACACACACACATATAAAATTAATAACACAAAGGTTCAATAAATGTACATTTTTAGATTAAAAAAAAACATAAAGAGCCTACTTGACAGCAATGGAAAGGCAGTAAACTCGTGTGGCTTTTCCGGGGCACCGACCAGCACCAACTTCCCATGCGCCTTAAGTAGATCTAACAACGGCATAAGTGGATGTATCGCTGATACCGTGTCTATTATTCCATCCATTGTTCTCATTGCTTCCTACACATATCAATTTAATCACTAGTAGCATCAGAAAGATCAATACAGCGGACCCCACCTAGTGTCAAATTTTAGTCTTGGTCAAATTATATACCTTCATCTGGTCTTGATCGCGGCTGACCAAAAACGAGTCAGCACCAAGGTTCCGAATAGCCTCGTCCTTCTTATTAGGAGATGTAATAATAACCGTCACTTTCAAGCCCATGGCCTTGGTGAATTTGACTGCCATGTGGCCCAGCCCCCCCAGGCCGACTACTCCTAAATGCATACCGGGCTTGTCCAGTCCATAGTACTTTAAGGGGCTATAAACTGTGATCCCAGAACATAGCAGAGGAGCAGTGGCGTCGAGAGGCATTTTTTCGGGAATACGAACTATGAAGTGTTCGTGTGCTACCATGATGTCTGAATATCCTCCGTATGTGACGGTTCCATCATGGTACTTAAAGCTATAAGACAGAATCTGTTGTGTGCAGTAGTTCTCAAGATTGTCTTTGCAATCGTCGCAAGAGCCACATGATCCGACTAAGCAGCCAACGCCAACTTTGTCTCCGATTTTGAACTTGTCCACTTTGGTCCCAACCTCTGTAACAACTCCTACAATCTCATGTCTGAATCCGGGTAGTCAAAAACTTAATTAGTAATTTTTAGTCAGTGATTAACTTAACTATAACATTAATAAAGATTAAGATTAGTAATTTTTAGTAATTAGTAAAAATTATAGTGATTTTTAGTAATTTAACTTAATGTAATTTAGTATCACTTAATTAGTAATTTTTAGTCAGTTATTAACTTAATTATAACATTAATATGCATTAAGATCAATATGGTAGACAAGAGGATAAATGAAAGAGCCCCATTCATTCTTGACCATGTGAAGGTCAGAGTGACACATCCCACATTACAACACTTTGAAACACACATCTTTTTCTCCTGTTTCCCTGCAAATATTAAATGCTAATAAGTAAAAACCGTGATACAATATAAATCATACCATTACCATATTTTTAAAAAAGACCTCCGGGAGAATTTGAAAGGAGAAAGGTGTCCAGATGAATCTGCAGCTGCCCATCCAAAGGCCTGCTTTGGGTGCTCAGTTTCTGGTGATATGGAAGCCATTTTTTTGGTTGCTTGTTGATTGTGTGATTGTTTTAATTATGGGATTAAGGTATTGGGCAGTCTATTTATACATATACACAATGAAAGTGACGCATAATCTGACCTATTTTCTTACCCGTATTTACGTATCATGTGACCTAATCCTTTCCATTAGAATAATTTATATTTCAAAGAGCAATTTCTGGTTTTGGACTTTTGATTTATTATAGATTATATTTTCTTTTGTGGTGGAACAACGAAAAACGTTAGCCGCCTTTATTCATCTTCTCTCTTCTCATTTTTTTTAAGGTTAACCGTTCAAATTTAAAAGAAAATATTAATAATGATATAATTTATTATATTATCTATTACGGTCAATTAATACTTGATTTGTACAAATGTATAAATTTCAACAAAATTGAAAAATGAGTAGAAAGTGAGTGCTCATTGTCCCCCCTATTTACCAATATAAGCTTCATTTGATTTAGTTAATAAGGGTAGAGAAAAAAAAATCTTTCTCTTTATTTTCTTACTAAGCTTACATTCTCTAAGTTCTTAGTTATTCGGTATTTGGTCATAGAATTTTACATTCAGTTGAGTTAGCCTAACGTCTGTTATTGTATCCTGGGAAACAGTTTGGCATACAAGGGGAAAATCTGTCATAAGGAAATCAACTCGAGCCTCGACAGAACCATCTCGTTTTTCCAAGTAAAAATTTAATTCAGTATTTCGTTATTTTATATATTTTGTATTTATTATAATACTTTTATTTTTACGAATTCCATATATTATGTAATTCAACTTACTAATATTTCTTTTATTGTATTGTCTCTCTTTTACAAGAAATTATTCATCTTATATTCTAACAATCTTAAGACAGATTTATTTTTTTAATTTTATATTCGTAAAAGAGACGAACAGGATATCGTGACTTGGAGTACCATGACTTGGATTACCGTAACATTGGAATACCTTAATTTTGGACAAAAGTATTGGACTTATTTTTGGACAATCTTTTAATTGGACTTAATTTGGACAAATATTAAAAAAGAAGTTAACAAATATAAATAAATAAATAATAATATAACAACAATAATAATAATTTTATTTGGTGTTCGTAAAATTTATTTTTCTTATTTGTTATACTAATTGTTATTGCTATTGTTATTCTGAAATTGTTCTACCTTGGTCTGTTTGAAAAATTTCAGAAATTATCATGGCTGATCAGATCCCACAGAATGATGAAATTGCTCAAAATCAGAATGAGCAAAACCAAAATGGACAATATGATCCAATTGGTTTAGTGCCTGTTAGTACAAAAAACGGTTGCGTCTGTACTTTTTGGTGGACCAACTGCTTTTGGCTTTGTTGGTTCTAGGCTAACTGCTTCCGGATCTAGTTCCGATCCTCCTCGGGGAAATGAAACTGGAAACTTTTAAGTCAAACTAAACAAAATGGACAATTCGGTCCTAATGGTTATGGATTAAATGGACTTTCAAGTTCTGGGCTTGTTTTGCCCAACAATCCAGGGGCTTCGAATTCATACCCCGTTACTGTACTTGAAAGACTAGAAAAATTCAGTGGTGTGAATTTTAAGGTCTGGCAACAGAAAATGCTTTTCTACTTGACTAGCATACATTATGACAGATTTGTGAGGGAAGATCCTGTTGTACCTGAAGGAGTGGTTGATCCTTCTGTTAAATCTGTTATTGATGTTTGGAATTATTTTGATTTCCTCTGCAGAAACCATATTCTTAATGGTTTAATTCCTGAACTATATGAAGTATATAGTGTGAAGCGTACTGCTAAGGAACTATGGGAATCACTTGATAGAAAATATCGAACCGAGGATACTGGTGCTAAGAAATACTTAGTTGGTCAATTCCTGGACTTAAAAATGATTGATTCCAAATCTACTGTAAGTCAAGTGCAGGAACTTCAACTTTTGATCCATGCGATGGAGGCTGAGAAAATGTGGACAAGTGAACCATTTCAAGTTGCTGCAATTATTGAAAAATTACCACTAAGTTGGAAAGATTTCAAAGCTTATCTCAAACATAAGCGAAAGGAAATTTTTGTTGAGGATCTCATTATTC
>CATIWQ010647450.1:0-20242 GCA_949673415.1 Euphorbia schlechtendalii
TTCACAATTCACAATTAATCAATTATCATATCACATATATTCAAATATCACATATCAAAAATTGATTTGCAATTGATTACCACATATCACATATTATCAAGTCATATCACCTTTGCAAATGATTTCCACATTCAAATATCAATATTATCAAGTAATAGCAATTTTAAATTCACACATCAATACATAATGAAAACATTTCAATTGCAAATTCAATATCAAGTTCATTTCATATTTATACTCACTAATCAAGCAAGCTAATTCCCTCAGAAGCGACTTGAACCTTCCTCCGACACACTTTCAATATTCTGAGCTCCTATAAACAAATACAAACTTATATCATATTCTTATACCATAGATAGTTTCTTTTTCCTTAATAATTGTCCTACATTTAGAACTTTATACTCTCATGACCTTATTAACTTCTAAAATCCATATCTTTCGAAATACTGATCCAAATACTCTAATTTTAGTTTCATTTAACTCGTAACTCATAATTATATAACATATAAAAATTTCAGAATTTTTCAACATATGTACGATTTATGGTGAATGTTTTACTTTCACACTCTAAATCAAAGTTTCCTGCAGAAATCAGCATTGGTCCTATCAAGACCTTACCTTACTTAAAAATTGATAACTTTCAAAATACTAAACCAAACAACCTGAAACCAAAGCCATCCTCTTTCTAAGACATATAGCTTTAACATACTAAAATCTCAGAATCATCCTATCAATATACTGGTTTCGGTGAATTAATCTTTCACACCCTACATTTGTCCCCTTTCACCTGATAAACTCTTAGTAAAACAGCCATAACTTTTTGTACAAATCTTAGATTGAACTCATTCTATTTTTCAAATAAACAAGACAGGTGAGGGTATAACATATAAAAATTTCAGAATTTTTCAACTAGTATAAAGACCTCACCATCGGTTTGAATCTCAACTTACTTCTATGACTATTCTGCTATGGGCAGTCTTAATTAAATAAATCATAGAAAATAATCGAATTATTGAAAAATCCCCAAATTTTACAGGAAGAACCCTAACATACAGAGCTACAACTCTTCTTTGTATCATAACTCTGAATTCTATCTCTAAACTTACGAAAATTACCTTGCACAACCAAAAACATACGTGATTCCTACTTTCTCTTCTTCCTCTTCTTCTTCTTCCTCTCTTCTCTAAGTTCTTCCAAAAGCTGCATTTTTTCCTCTTCCTTGTTGATGAATGATCTCATCTTATCAGTTTTAATAATATCTAAATAACCAAAAGACCATTTTACCCTCCTTTATTATTATTAATTACAAATACCAATACTTATAACTATATTATACTATACTCATACTTATTCCATACCAATTCTAATAAACCACTCCAAATAATACTAAAATATTTTAAGGAACTATAGTTATTTTTCCTCTAAATAACATCCCGAAACTATCTCTTTACATATTTTATTTCGTATTTTATATAACTGAAACTAATGTCTAAAATAATATATGATATATAATTATACCATATAATAAATTTCACAAAATATAACATATGTATCAAAATGCAAATATTATGTTATGAAATGGGATGTTACACAAATGGCCATTCGGACCGGGCCCGTTCCTGGGGTAGGGCTATAGAGTTACCGCTAAAGGTCCCGAAATTAGAACAAAATAGAGGCCCTTTTATTTTTGTATAATCATTATAATTTATTTAAGTAAAATATGTTGGGCATTTGATGATAATTTTTCGAGTTAGGTCATGTTCTCTTCAATTACAATTCAATTAAGTTCAGTTAGTTCAGTTCAGCTATGTGTAGTTATAAATTTACACTGAAATAAGTTAAGTTAAGTTAAGTTCAGTTCAATTAAGTTAAGTTAAGTTCAATTAATTTTAGTTCAATTCAGCTTTCAAAAGTTGAAGAAAAGAAAGCCTTATTTATTAACAAAAATAATTCTTAATTAATTATTAAGCACCTACCTTTTTTATAGTATGGTAGTTAATATAAAAATAAAAACTATTAACAAATGTTATTATCTCATCAATCTTCCCGGATTAAATACCTTTTTGGATCATGTTCTATAACTCAAATGCTTTTTTGATGTATGACCTATTGAAATTACCTATTTGATGTATGAAGTATTCACTTTTTACATGTTGAGTACCTAATGACCAATATGTTCACTATATGCCTAATTGGTGCATGATCTATTTAGTTTTAGCACATAAAGTGTCTATCTAATATCATAAAAAACATGAAATAACTATATTGTCATTTGGAGAGTGAGTATGTTTCATTAATCATGCATAGATTTACAAATCCTCATCGGTCGTACTAAAATTCGATATGTTAGGTACCAAATAGGTCAAAATTGAATACGTTAGTACCAAATAAATAATTTCTATAGAAATTGGACACCAAAAGTGCATTGAGTTATAGAAGAGACCACAAAAAGGTATTTAAGTCTAATCTTCCCTTTTCATTTTACACATTTGTCTATTCAACTTTAAAACCAAAAGAAACAATTACAAACAAAACATTAATAATCATTATTAACCATTACTAATGTTATCCAAATCGCCAAACTCATTCGATCTCCTTAAATAAGTCTACTCTTATTCACCTATATATTTTTGTGCATGATCATTTGCTACTTAGTTTGTTTTTAAATATTATTTTTCATGGAATATATATTTTTTGTTTGATTTCAAAATATTTGTATAGAAATATACAATATTCTTTATTGCAAAATTTATTTGTTTACTTATAAATAGGGCCTAGGGCCTCACATTCTATCGCCCATAGAGCTCCAAAAATCTAGGAACGGGCCTAGTTCGGACTAAGTTTAAGCGAAACTAAAAGTTTGTCCATCGATGTTCTACAAGTTCCGTAACTGGTTAGGAACCGATCAACAACTGACTTAACCATTTCGTTGTACCAAAATGGTTCAACTGAATTATATATTCCAAAGTACAACTGAATTATATTTTCCAAAGTAATTGTTATTAAAAACTGAAAATATTTTATATCAAATAAAGATATTTTTTTAAAATATGAAGCATTTTTATCCAAATTGATTGATTGTGAGGTTCGAATCTATAACCCCACACTTTTTAAATTTTCAAGGATGGTGGCACCGGACCTAAGTCTAGTGGTTATATAAACATGTAATTGTTAGCATAGTTAACTTTCTTTTCACAATATTACCACAAAAAATCTTTCTTTTAACAAATTGAGCTTTAATTTTAATTTTAAAAATTGCAGATTACATAATCTTTTAATATACCATGAGTAGCCAAAGTGGATCTAGTGTGAAAGTGAACTAGAAAATTATAAGTAATTATATCTGCATTTATGCTAGTTTAGAATCCTATAAATATTCATTTCTTAATATACAATTTAACTTAGAGTCCCGTAAATTTAAAATATAGAATTTGGCATAGGCCACAATTATTAATCTTAAGGCCGGTCCTGTGCCAGCTCGATTTGGCATCATGTGCCTTTGAATTATTGAACAGTACTAACAAGATATTTTTAAGTCCTGAAATTCACCACTATGCTGTCCTTAAAAGCACTTGAAGTATGGACCTCAGTCAATCACAAGTTTTGCAGATTAATCAATAATGGCACTTAGTCTTCACCTGGTTGCCATACTATGCCTAATACAAGTACTCGGAGTGCCCGCAACTGCAACAAATCACAGCTGCCAAAACACTTGTGGCGATATTAAAATTTATTTTCCATTTGGTATTGGAAAAGGTTGTTACATGAACAAGAGTTTTAACGTAATCTGCAACTCCACAATTTCGCCTCCAAAGCTTTTCTTAACAAGCATCAACGTGGAAATTGATGCTATAACGTTCCCAGGCGAAGTTCAAGTCAAAAGTCCTATTTTTTCTTCAAATTGCAAAACTAAAACTTTGAGCACTTCAGAAATCTCTCTGTCAGGGACTCCTTTTTGTGTATTCAAATTCTTCTAATAGGTTTGTTGCTTTAGGATGCGACAATTACGCTATGCTTTTAGAAAACCAAACAGGTGGCACCATTGGCGGGTGCCTTTCCTTTTGTCCTAATAATGCTGCTTATGGCAATGAAAGTGGTTGTTACGGAATCAATTGCTGCGAGTCCTCTATCCCTCCTTATATTCAGAGTTTTAGAGTAAACATGACAAATCCTCCGAGCAATGTCGAAGATAGCAGCAATTTCAAGTCTGCTTTTATGGTTGAGCAAAATTGGTTTGCACAAAGATTTTCAGAACATGGTGATAGGAGTATGTTCCAGCTGGAGAATGTTCCAGTTGTTCTTAATTGGGGATTTGAACAAGGCCATTGTGATATCAGTACAGCCTTCGATATCAGCTGTACTCTCAATTCTACTCATTGTTGGACGCAGATGAATACGACTCAATTCTGTATATGCGACTGCGAAGGTATACATCTCACTTCTTTAATTTTAACTTGTATGATTATTTGCCCAAGCTGCTGAGGTTTGTTTAGTAGATGGTGACAGATTTATTAACATGTTACTACGACTGTAAACTTTACTGCTCGTATTCACCTGGACACAACAGTTGCCCATGTCCACCAGAATACCAGGATTACGTTGGCACATGCTATCCTCCTTCCAGTTTTAGAACTTACAACAATATCAGATTCGAGACCGAGACCAAGTCCAAGATTATCATCGTGATAGGTATGCAAATTTACTTTCACTTTTACCATGAACCAGCACAAATTTAAACGAATGTTATATTTTTGAGCAGGCGTTACATCAGGTTTTGGGCTCCTGTTAGTACTTATGGGTCTGTGGTTATTGTTTAAGTTAATAAAAAGGAGACGAGAACAGAAGCTGAAGCAGAAATTTTTTAAGAGAAATGGCGGTTTGTTACTTGAGCAGCAACTCTCTTCTACAGATACTCATGTTGAGCAAACCAAGTTGTTCACTTCCAAAGAGCTAGAGATAGCAACTGATAACTATCATGTGAACAGAATCCTTGGCCAAGGAGGTCAAGGAACTGTTTACAAAGGAATGCTAACAGATGGAAGAGTTGTAGCTATTAAGAAGTCTAAAGTTGTGGATGAAGACAAGCTCGATCAGTTTATCAACGAGGTCGTAATATTATCGCAGATTAATCATAGAAATGTGGTTAAATTGTTTGGTTGTTGTCTCGAAACAGAAGTTCCTCTTACGAGTTCATATCTAATGGGACACTTTTCCAGATTTTACATAATCAAAATGAACAAGAGTTTCCAGTTACATGGCAAATGCGTTTGCAAATTGCCAGCGAAATTGCAGGTGCTTTAGCTTATTTGCACTCAGCAGCTTCCATGCCGGTTTATCATCGAGATATCAAAACATCAAATATACTTCTGGATGAAAAGTATAGAGCAAAAGTTGCAGATTTCGGGACCTCAAAATCAATTTCAATCGATGATACTCACGTGACAACTCGAGTACAAGGGACATTTGGATATCTAGATCCCGAGTACTTCCAATCAAGCCAATTTACAGAGAAAAGTGATGTTTATAGCTTCGGAGTAGTTCTCGTGGAGCTTTTAACAGGGCAAAAACCAATCTCTATGTTGCGGTCTATTGAAGGGAGAAGCTTAGCGACGTATTTTCTACTTTCAATGGAAGAGAATCATTTGTTCGACATCGTTGATAGTGAAGTCATGAAGGAGGGTAAAAATGAAGAAATTATTGGAATTGCTAAGCTAGCAAAAAGCTGCCTGAACTTGAAAGGAAAGAAGAGACCAAACATGAAGGCAGTGGCAATGGAGATAGAAAGGATTAGAGCATCTGAAGGAGTTTGCACAACTAATGAACAAGAGCATGAAGAGCTCGATTATGAATTAGGAGATTATATTACTGATCGATGGGGAATTACTTCATCTTCAACTAGTAGATCTCTGAATAGTACTTTTGCAATATAGATCATGTATTGTATGTATCGATGCTACCTAGCTCATTATTTTTCTGATGAAAGAATTATTTTATGGAATTTCAAATTTCTCTGTTTCATTCTGAAATTCAAAACAAATGCATATCCCAGCTGTGACATCATAACATACCAGCAAGTCAGCAACAGTTTACTAGAAAATTATAAATGACAACCAATTATGCAGTGTGTGAGTGTGAAGCAACTATGAATTCGTGCCATACCTCAAATTTTACTTTGTGCCTCCAGATTAGATTACTGTAAAATAGAAGAAAGCATTGATTTTAGAAATTACAAAAACAATATGACCATACCATGGTAAGGAACGAAGCAGAGAAGTAATGAGAAGGAAGAAAGGAGCAGAAGCTTACGGAGGAAAAGGTGGTGAGATAGATGAAGAAAGGAAAGCAATGGCGTAAATAATGGTGATCCAAAGGATTTTCCCGCGGCCGCATATCCTCTCTACCAGGTTAGAGCAAAAAAACTCGAAAACCGTTCGGTTTCGGTTCTACATATTTACATTTTTTATTTTCGGTTCGGTTTCTGTTCAAAATCGAAAATCGAACCGAAAACCGAAAAATAAATTTTAAATTAATTTAATAACTATTTTTCACATTCAATTTACATTTAATACTTGAAAATTAAGATTTTTTTTTCAAATCAACAATAAGTTACATGTGTTAAAAATTATTTATATTGATTTTTAGTTATTTTATGTTAAAAAAATTAATATATGGAAAAAAATTAATTTAAAATAAAAAATATAATTTTGATTTAAAACCGAACCGAACCGAAATAATTCGGTTCGATTTTCGATTCTAAAATTTCCCCCTTTCGATTTTCGATTCGGTTCGGTTTTTGAACCAAACCGAGTTTTGATCACCCCTACTCTCTACCCGAGTCATCCCCGTCTCCTCTTGTTACCCGCGACTGTTTATACCACAGTTAATTACCAATTCCTAACGGCAACTTTATCAATTTACGTCAAATTATAAATTATAAATTATAAAATCAAACTAAAAAATCGATAAAATTAAGATAATAATGCACAAATTTAACAAATAAATTGTATCCAGATTATTATAATTATAAAATAATGGCCAAATACATTGATCCCTTAGTAACGAACTTTGAATTTTTTAAACTTTTAATCAATCCCATTAATTTGGTAAAAATATACAAGTTTGCCTCTCAATGTCACGAGTTAATTTTTTGTTGGGGAGGAAAAAAAAAATAACATATTTGAAAAGTTAACCCAACCGGATTCTGACACATGTCGTGGATGAAGTTAAGTGATTTTCTTTTATCAATTTGAGGGAAATATTCGATCGTTTTATAAATTAAAATGGCATCCATCTTTTATTCCAAGTTTAAAAACATAATTTAGGATACAAGTCTGATATCAAGATAAGTCTACATCTATCCCTTACACCTAAACCCACTTCTATCTAGGCCGCCTTAAGCCTATGCCTACATCTAGGCCCTCTTGCTACCATCATCATGACTTTCTAACTATAAAAAAGAAACCAATATCCTCCATAAGATAACTGTTACTCTAAAAACTACACATTTATCACTTTTCTCAGATCACTAACTTGAGCATCGAAGGGTCTTCGCCAGAAACACTTCCAGTCGAAGACTTGTTTTGCAGGCCCTACAGATATGGAATATTGAAGACTTCATACGAAGGATATCAAATTGGTGCGTTGAGAGTAGACCGACTCGAGCGTCCCCTCAAATATTTCAGATCTGACGAACTTTCCAAATCCAAGCTTTCAAGCTCAACAAGAATAAAGAAAAGAAAAGAAAAATGTCAATTAATTGAAGCAAAAGAAACCCAGGTATTAATTAGGTGAGGAACAGAAGAGGAAAAAGAAACAAGGGAAGAGAAATGAAAAGCCACGGGTTTGTCATTTCTGCGTGTTCGGCTGTACTCATTCAAGGTTCGGCCTTTACACGGGTTCTGCGTGACCCATTTGAGCTTCGGCGTTTCCACGAGTTCGGCGGTACCCATCCAAGCTTTGGCGGTTCCGTACATCCGACGTGACCCATCCAAGCATCGGCGATTCCATGCATTCGACGTGACCAATCCAAGCTTCGACGGTTCCGTGCATTCGGCGCGACCCATTCAAGCTTCAGCGGTACTCATTCAAGTTCGGCAATCCCGACAAACGTCAGCCAATAGCTCCGGCCTCGTTGAGTTCGGCAAACAAGCCCAACAACATTCAAATCGCTTAGCGGCATAACCTTAGCATTGAATCACAGACCTGCAACCCTTGGGAAAATTCAACATGCAGTCCCGCAAATAAGATTTGTAGGCAACTGCCATGAGTTTCGATTGCAAGCAACGAGATGCTTGTGTAACGGCAAGATCAGAATATTTAAGAGCCTTCTCGATGAAATGGCGGTGAAGCAGATCCTCAAATAATTGGGGATTATCAATTAAGTCTAACATAAAAAAATAGAAAGGAAGGAAAAGAAAGTAAGAAAAGGAAGGCCTGTTCAAGTGCGGTGGAATAATGGGTGAGTATTTAATTAATTAGAGAAAGAAAATGAAAGGGAAAGAAAATGCAGGCATCATCTCTAGCTTCGTCTCCCCAAGCTCGGCTTCGGCGGAACCATTACAACTCCGGTCAAAACAAGAGCCAACCTCTGCAGCAGCGAGCCCTTGCCTGCTCCGACCTCAAGCTTCGATTTCCCCTCCTTCGGCTTTGGCTGCAACAACTCCGGCAGCTCCATGAGCCCGTGTTTCCTCTGGCTTCGGCGCTGCGAGCAGGCTTCGGCCTCAAGCTATGGTCGTTAACGAGCCCGACCCCTCACTGACCACTGGCATCCCCAAGAGATTGGTGTCATTGCTTCTGCTTTGGCGTGTTTTTATGATCCGGTCTCCGCAATCTTGGTGTCTCAACAAGATCGGTAGCACCCCCTCAAGATTCGGCGCCTTTGCGAACCTCGGTTTAAGTGACCTCCGGCACAGTAGATGCCGAGCCAATCCATCGGTGTCTCCCAACTTCGGCCTTTCCAATCCCGACGAGTTTCGGAGCTCCAACAGCTTCGCCGCCTCTCAATAAGCTGCAAGGTGCAAGCTTCGGCATCAGCTTCAGCCATTGTAAGCTTCGGCCATGAAAACCTTCGATGTTTCCCCAAGTTCGGCATCTCCATGTTAGCTTCAGCACCCTCACGAGTTTCAGCATCCTCTCAGCGCCGGCTCCTACACAGCTGCCCTTCAACGATCCTTGCTGTCTGCTCGAGTTCTCCGTCTCCAAGAGTTTGATGACTACAAGCAGTGAAGTCTCGACCTCCTAATCGCTCCTTCGGCCCAACAAGCACTGCGTACCAGCGTCAACAATTCGTCAGCATTAACAAATGCCGGCCAACTAAGCTTCGGCGTTAACAGTTCATTCGGCATTAACACTGCCTCAGCCCTGAGAGAGGCGACCATCATGAACTCATCATTGTGAGCTTCAGCCATTACATGGTTCGGCCACAAGAGCCTCAGCCACTGTTAAACCCGGTAAGAATTACTTTTTCAATTTAGCGATTCTCTTTCAACCAATCCGACGTGCTTGATTAACCAAACGTTCACTCTTGAAGTATGTCTTATATGATGCATTTGATTACTATTACATTTGATTATCTTCATCAGTATCTTCGTTTTCTTTTTATCATTTGGACTCCAAAAAATTGGTGCCAATTAGTCTAATCTCATGGGTAATTGCTACCTTGCCTTACTCTTGGAGGCTATATGCTGTTAGATTTCAGCTAACATTATTAACATGATCATTGAGTGTGCAAGTTACTCAATTTTCAGAACAATTGTTGCACATGGCTTTAGAAAAAGCTCAGGTCTTTCTCACTTCGAACATTTGCCATGAACTTATACATGATCTCTACAATCAGCCTGATATATTTGATTGCTGATTATGGTGGCCCCTGGGTCGGTTTCGTCGGATTACCATAATTGGTCAGTCCATATATTACTATGAGAAGCGAAATATATACGAAATTGTATGTAGAATTAGATGTTACATTTGACAGGATTTGAAACTTGCTTATACTCTTTAGAACCATCCTTGATCATCATCAATTATGCTCATTCTTATGCTCATTCTTGGATGCATCATCAATTATGGTTATAGGCTTCGTTTCAATTAACAACCACGCTAGAGTTTCTTAACCTCATTAATGCAACATTACAGACACAGCATCGCTATAATTAGACCCCGAACAAGCTTACATGTCTCCGCATAATGTCCGATTAGTTAAAGATGTGTTTGCTCTATTAACTGCTTCATGTCACAGTATAGTGATCTGCCTTCATAGTGGATTGAACTGTCTCCAAGTTAATATAATTACCGCACTAATCATGCAACTATATTTGTAGTCAATTATTTACTGGTGGATGCTTATCTACCCTAATAATCATTCTTCACTAAGGGTGAGCATATTTGAAACTCCATATATGGGGAATTGCTTCTTTTATTGTTTTTATTAAATGTTTATGCTGCCACCATACAAGATCAGTCCGATATACACTAATCACATGTCTCATTTTATTAAATTATACTGGTGTCATATTCACCACATGAACATTAAACAAATTGATTGGCACAAAATATGGCTCTTACTTGCGGTACCAACTTGTTATTCGACTAATTTTATTTTTATGCTTTTAAGTGATACAAATATAGAATACCTAACACATGTATCTCTGTTTCCTTTACAATTACACCACGAGTAAACCGCTGGGGATAATTGTATGAGGCTTCACTTCATTAGGCCAATAGCCGCAGATCACATGAGGTCCACTCAATATTGTCCTCAGGCTTTGGCACCTCCACAAGTTCCGATAATGAATTTCGGCCAGTGCAAGCCTCGGACTCCAGCTTCTTCCCCAACTAGTTTCAGCCATAAAAGCCTTAGCCACAACAAGCCTACAGTCACCGCCATTCAACAACTCGCAAGGTCAGATCCCTAGCAATCCCCTTGGTGCTCTTATGCTTTGAAATTAGAGCAAGTTCAACAGCCTGCAGGTTCAGATCCCTAGAGATCCCCTTAGCACTCTTATGCTTTGAAATTATAGCATCACAGCCCGCAGGCCGTGACTCCTAGTGATCCCCTTGATGCTTTTATGCTTTGAAATTAAAGCATCACAGCCCGCAAGCTGCGACCCCTAGTGATCCCCTCAGCGCTCCTCTACCCGCAGGCCGCGATCCCTAGTGGTCCCCTCGGCACTCTTATGCTTTGAAATTAAAGCATCAAAGCCCACAGGCCATGATCCCCAGTGGTCCCCTCGGCACAGTTATCAGGTGCTATCATGTATTAAACTCACAGGTGCATAACATAAAATCACGACCTCAACAAATGAAATGACTCCATTGGCAATATGAATCTGAACGTCACTAGCTTCGGCCCTAAAGAGCCTCAATGACCGAAAGGGGGGACTCCTGATATCAAGATAAGCCTACATCTATCCCCTACACTTAAGCCTACTCCTAGCTAGACCACCCTAAGCCTATGCCTACATTTAGGCCCACTTGCTACCATCATCATAACTTTCTATCTATAAAAGAGAAACCAATCTCCTCCATAAGGTAACTAGGAATTCCCACAAGAGACACATTCATTCTCCTCCATCGTAAGAACTGACTTAAGAATTGGAGGGGCTTTGCCAGAACCTCGGCCAAGCCTTGTTTTGTAAGTACTTGATGGGAGTCTCAACGAAGCACGAAGGTACTCGAAGAACCCAAAGACCCCATGAAGAACTGAATTGACAAAGATGCCATTTGGGTATCACTATTGAAGTATGAATTCAAACAACCAAATATTGAGACATGTAATACACGTTGAAGGGTTCACTTGTATATGAATAAGCTCAATACTCGCATGCATGTTTTTAACCGGAAAACTACCAATTTTCACAAATTAAAACCTTTATAAATTAATATAGTTTGGAATGGAGAATTTTATTAACTTAAATTGATCGTTAAAATAAAAATTATTAATTTACATAGAGTTTTCGATATAAAAAAAATTAATTAGTTATGTTGAATTTGGATCTCAAAGGATGTTCAGATGATGTTTTGATACTTACTATGAGAATCAAGCTCAGATGCTGTTTCTCAAGTTTGAGGCAAACTAAGTATTAAGTCTAAAAGCTGCATCAGAATTTAGCTTATATCAAAAACATCATCAGAGTCCATCAGGATTAGATGATGCATCAAAGGATAAAGAATCATCATAGGTAAGATGGGTTTCATAGAGGGAAGTATCCTTTGACCGAGATAACTAATTTTATGATAAATTAAATGCAAGAAATAAATTTCAAATTATTTGAAAGCAAATTCCAAAGAATCATTTGAGTCAACTTTATTAAGTCTTTGCATATAATTGAGCTACGCAAAAAGGTATAATAATCTGAGAAAAGGGCAAAGTGATATTGACAACCAGGAGACAAAAGTACATTTTCTCCCCTGCAGCAGACAACGCTTCAGTGGCGATCACTTCCAGCACCATTTCTCTACTTCTAAATGAGAAAATTAATTGAGTCTAAATGATTTAATCAACGGATAATTGTATGTGTGCTCCTTAGAGATAATAAATTACTTTTCAAGAGATAATGATTTGCTTTTAGCTACAGTCCAAGTTCAACGGGAAATATCTAAGTCTATATAAAGGAGCAAAGTTCCAGCAAAAACTCGGTGAAGTTTTATCTGATTTCAAGAGCATTCAGACTATCTTGAATCGCTGCCAAACTTCACTCTTAAAAGTTTAGCAAACATTCATTCAAAATCTATTTGTAAACGAGTTAGCTGAAACAAAGTTCAGAGACCAAATATTTTCATTCAAAACTTGTAAATCACTAGCTCAGCTATTAAATTAATAAATTAATGAAATTATAACAAGTAGGTACGAGCTTAAAATCTCCAATCATTGACCTTTTCCCTGTTGGAGATGAACAATGAATGGTTGAATTATTATAATTAATGGTTGGTGATGGATAAAAAATTTCCATTCAGCAAACTTTAAAATTTTTAAACTTATACTTCAACTCGTTTAATTCAATGTGAGTATAATAATATAATATATAATTAATTATTAATACTAAATTTTCAATCGATCAAGATTCATTTTCAGGATTAAAACAAACTTGATAAACGAAAAAGAAATACATAACAATGTGTTTTCTCTATTCTTATTCACGTTTTTTTCCCATTCTATTCTATCCAAATAAAATAAGTACTAAAAAATATTTTTAGATAAGCAAACACCATCAAAGTGTTTTTAACATTTCATATATGTTTATACATATATTCAAAGATATTATGGTTCTGAAAATAATACAACAATATTGTTCTAATATATATTGTTGTTTAGTAGTTAGTTAGCTTAATAAAGAGTTAGTTTGTTGTAAACTAGTCGTTAATGCTCTAAAGGGCTTTTTAGTATTTTCTCTTAACTGTAATTATTGAGCTATATATACAGCTCTAACCTCTGTAATCAGAGCTTCTTCATCTTCTTCAATCAATAAACTTTTCTTTTCTTTTATAGTTCTGTTCGTTTAACATGGTATTAGAGCTTTAATAGCTCGATTCCGCTTCATACCGAGTGTTTTTTTCTTCTTTCTTTCTTTCTATAGCTAGTATAGCTATATTGAATTTCTTTCTTTCTGGTTGTTTTGTTTTTTGTTTCAAGATTTCTTTAGAGTTTTCGATTTGTTCTAATTGCTAACAGGAATGCAAAAATAGATGAGTACAATCCCTATTATGTTCATCCAGGTGAAAATCCCTCTCTTATCTTGGTAACTCCTTTGTTAGACAGGTCAAATTATCATACCTGGGTTAGGAATATGAAAATGGCCCTAATGTCCAAGAATAAGTTAAAATTTGTTGATGGAATGATAGAGAGACCGAATTTAAGGGATAATCTATATAGCTCTTGGCGCCGTTGTAATAATCTAGTACTTTCTTGGTTAATTCATTTTGTAAATCCTTCGATTGCGTAGAGTATTATGAGCTTTGAAACTGCTGAACTTTTGAGGGAGAATCTTAGGGAGAGGTTTTCACAGTCTGATGCGTACCGCATAACTGATCTTCAATATGAGATTTTTACTATTTCTCAAGGAGCAAGAAGTATTACATAATTTTGCTTCTTTGCAAAGTTTGTGGGATGAGTTTGTAAGCTTGAACCCAATTCCTAGAAGTGTGTGTGAGGCTTATTTCTATAGTATTTCAGAAACTATGAGAAAGTCACAAGGGAAAACTTAGATTACTTGTTTTCTTTCGGGATTAAATTGTTCTTTTTCTGGGATTAAATCGTAAATTATGGCAATGGATCCTTTGCCTACCTTAAACAAGGTATTTTCTTTAGGTTTACCGTATGAATGGCAATTTGTCATAGTTAGCAGGGATGCATGTGTTAAGAAGTGGCTTCTTTTGCTAAGAAAGGAGTTTTTGTGGGAGAAAATTCGCAATTTGGGCAGAATAGGTTTCAAGGAAGTGGGGCAGTTTCAAAGTAACAATAACTTTAGGAAACCACAGAGATATCAAGGTAGTTTTGATAAAAAAGGAATTAAGTTGCTCTTTTTGCCATGGATATCACTTAGTTGTGAATTTTTGGAAGAAAAATGGGCATCCTAGACATCTCAAGAGGAGATTTTCAAGGGCTAATATGGCATCATCGAGTCATATTGCCAATAATGCTGTCAATAGTGGTTATAATTGTGTTCACAATTATGAATATTGTGAATAGGGCTTTTATGAGTCACAACACAGAGGTGTACAGAGTAGTGTTTTAAAGAGCACTAGGTGCTACTCGGGTGATTAAAGATTAATCGAGGCCTAGGCGAACTTAGGCGCTAGTCGGCAGGGTTTAGACGCTAAGCGTAGTCGGGTGGTGACCCTCAAAATAGTGCCTAAGAAGACTTAGGCGAGGATGTTTAAAACAATGGTACAAAGTGGTGCTTTGGGAGAAAATTATGTTAATGAAGCTAATGGGTTTAGGGAAGTTTACCAGGAGCAGCAAGAAGGAGTTTTTGCTAAGAATGGTGGTATTGGTTTTACTCAAGAGCAGCTGGGACAGTTGACACAACTGATACATGAACAAATACAAGGCTCAATGAAATTTTCAACTACTGCTAACAATGCTCATGCTACTTCTGCGAGAGTTCTTCAGCCAGCAATAGCAACTATAAAGCAAAGTTTGAACAACTCAAAATTAGCAGTGGATTGTAGTAGCTTTACGTCAAGTAAATTTTCAAATTTAAATCAAGCTATTTAGATAGTAGACACAGGAGCTAGTAGTCATATTATAGGGTCTATGAAAAGTATTGTGAATATTAAGGCAGTGTCTATTGACATGTTTTATTACCAAATAGTTTAAGATGTAGGCCATACATACAGGTGACATTTGGTTTAGTCTTGACTCTGTCTTGCATAATGTGTCGTTTGTGCCTTCATTTCAATATAATCTCTTATCTATCACTAGTTTGTGTGATTCATTGAATTGTGAAATAGTATTTTCCTCTGCTGATTGTTTGATATAAGATTTGAATACCAAGAAGAAGATTGGTTCAGCAAAAGTCCATGATGGTTTATATCATCTAGATATTTTTTTTCCTATTTTGGACATGAATTTTGTTTTCTCAACAAAGTGTAATAGTGATTAACTGATGCATTATAGATTAGGTCATCCCTCTAATAAAAGATTGGAAGTTTTGCATAGAGTATTTCCTGATATCAATATACCAACTGATTTTGTATTTGATGTGTGTCCAAAAGCAAAACAAAAAAGGATTCCTTTTGATCATTCTCAAACTTCTAGCAAATGTATTTTTGATCTTGTTCATGTGGATATATGGGGTCAAACTATATCTTCAATAGATGGCTTTAAATATTTTACCACCATAGTAGATGACTTTTCTAGATTTACTTGGGCAATTATGTTGAAGGCTAAATTAGAAGCTTCAAATGTAATCAAACATTTTCATGCCATTATTAAGACTCAATTTGATAAGAACATTAAGGTCATTAGATCAGATAATGGACCTGAGTTTGGTATGCATGATTTTTTTTTGCTAAAAATGGGATTGTTCATCAAATTTCCTATGTTGAAACCCTTCTATGGAACTCTATTTTTGAGAGGAAGCATCAGCACATACTGAATGTTTCTAGAGCTTTGAAGACTCAAAGTAATCTTCTTACTACTTTTTGGAATTTTTTCCATAGAACATGCAATTTATCTCATTAACAAAATTCCTTCTCTTATCGTAGAGAACAAAAGTCCTTATGAAATGTTATATGATAAAATGCCTGACTACAGTAATTTGAAAAGCTTTGGTTGCTTATGTTATGCTAATACCTTAAAGAGAGATAGAAATAAGTTTGATGCTAGAGCTGAGAAAAATGTCTTTTTGGGATATGTTGCTGGCAAGAAAGGTTATAGAATTTATAACTTAGAAACTCATAAGAAATCTATTTCGAGAGATGTAGTATTCGATGGAAATCTATTTCCTTTAGAAAAAGAGAAAGAGAGTGAAAGCCTTTTAGATTCCACTGATGTTATAATCTCAGCAAAACTTAACATAGTTAAGACACACTATGAGACTAGGTCTACTAGGAAGCATAAATAGGCGAATTACCTTAAAGATTATCATTGTTTCCTATTAGAGTCAACAATTGATATTTTACTGTACCCTTTGTCATCTATGATATCCTATGATAGATTAGGAAGGAATTGATCGCAAGGTTTTGACTCTATTTATTTTAAGGGCTTATATTCTGTAACGGTGCCAAAAACCTTATTCCCCACCTTCTACCGATAAGATAAAAGTTCAAAATATGAACACGTGTTGTCAATACTGCTAATCAAATAGAAAAATGGTGACCACTGCAAGTATATAGTTTCGATGTAGTTTTAAAAGATATCAATCCCACAGGGAAGTAACCAGTTCTAAAGACCAACAAGAGTAACGGGGTAAACGAAAATAAATAATTTTTATTGTTGTTGGGTTGGTTGGGATATGATGGTTAATAAATAGATAAATGTATAAATAGATTAGAGTAGAAGAAATCGGTATAGATTATCCTTACGAACAAGTATAGCAAAGAAAACATGCAAAATCATCAAAGATATTACGTACACTAGACTACTTTAACAGATTCGGTTCTAGACACTCAGATATTCAATTATTCACCATAGAGTAACACATGAAATGACTTTTCTAAATCTAGTGCAAAAGAATTAAGACGATTATGTAAACTTGGATAACAATAGTACTATGCTTAGTACGGGTCGCTCTCACATAGCCATATTTAGCAAGTTACCATTCCAAAAATGTTGGCTCACTAAACAGCGTTATAATGACAGATCCAGTGACTATACACAATCTTGTTAACCCCGAAATCACTCTTAAAGTTAACTCAAAAGCATATAACTTGATTAATATAAAAGACTCAACACAAAATACATAATATGACACATAGACATATCATAAACTTCAAAATAGAAAGTATAAGTAGCAAAAAAGAAAAGTTGTAAGGTATGCAAGTGAAAGCTAAAGTTAATAAAACCATATCCACTCTTTAATGGGAGCCGTCAATTCCCGCAATTCCTATGTCTGCTTTGAATTCGATCT
Source organism: Euphorbia schlechtendalii (assembly GCA_949673415.1). Lineage (NCBI taxonomy): Eukaryota > Viridiplantae > Streptophyta > Magnoliopsida > Malpighiales > Euphorbiaceae > Euphorbia > Euphorbia schlechtendalii. Next base: position 17,571 of record CATIWQ010647450.1, read on the forward strand.
CAGCTCGTACAGATACTCTGCCAGGATGATATTCTTTTTTAATATTGAATAATCGAATATTGAAGAATGAAAAATTTTATTGATAAGTGATTTGCAATTACACTTATACAACAATCGCTTGAATATGTAGAGAAATCTAGTGATCGAAATGAGGTACGAATCACTTATACATTTTCTTGCTAACTTAGAATGAAGAGAAATCTACACGATTTTCTCTCTAAAACTATTTATGCACGTATACCACACTACACACCATATACCATATTCCACACCACAACACATGAAATTATGAAGTTTGGAACCCTATTTATAGAGTATGAAGGGTTACATTCGTTCAGACGAAGGGTAGTGTCCATTGGCAAAGAGTTGCACCACTTCATTGTGATTGGTTGAATTGGTTTGATCTCATCTACAATGGAAAGGCACCTTTTCATGATTGGTTGACTTCCAAAAGGTATCTTTTCGTCTGACAGTTGATGGCGGTTGATCGTTCTTATCCAGCGGTTGAAAGAAGAGAAGAGTTGACAAAAAACCATTAAGGTCGTGACCGTGAATACTGGGTTGGTAACTTTCTGTTGTGAAGGTTAACAAGTCACGACCGTGATATATGTGTCATGATCGTGACATGCCCTTTTCACATGATTTCTCTTTGCGATTTCTACCAATCTTTGACATCTTTGATCCTTTGCCAATTCCTTAAGTTCCACACATCTTTTTACACCTTTTTCACTCTTTTTGCATAGATTTCTAACTATAATCATTTTACTTCCAAGATTTACCTAGTACCTGCATTTGCATAAATAACAACTACATACCACGTGAAATCTTTTATATGAAGTATAAAATGAAACAAAACTATATCGTTTTATGATTGAAAATGTCATGATAATAAGTGTAAATATACACTTATCAAACCCCCACACTTAACTTTTTCCTTTTCCTCAAGGTAAACACAACAGAAGTGTATAAAATAGTAATTTCAAGTTCGTACCTCATTTGGCGAAAGACTATTGCAATGAGTACCACATTCCCACGTTGCATAAAATTCAAGTAAAAGTTCAAAATTTCCCACAAATTAGTAATGTGTAATTTATATAGTCCAGTTGCATACCTTTGCTCTTAATGGAGCGTCAACCGAATTGCGTCTTCATATAACTGTTATATGCTTACTCGAATATTACCTTCTCTCAAGTATAGTATAAAGTATAAAGGGCAAAACAAGCACACTTTGAAAAATTTTGATCTCAAAGCATTTTTAGGTAATCTAGGATGCTAAACATATAGTGGTTGCATTTTATGCTCCATACCACTCTCCCCTTTTTTTAGTGGTTGCATTTTATGCTCCATACCACTTTCTCTCATTTTTTTCTTTTAAGCATATGTTTTTGAAGTACTTTGTACTTTGCACCCATTTTTCGTGTTATGCTACTTTTTCTTTTGTCACTCATTGAATGGTTGCAGTTTCTGCTCCGTACCATTCCTCACCTTTTACATAACTCATTAGTTATCCTCTCTTTCTTTTGATTTTTCCCTTAATACCCTCATCCTTTATTGATCAATTTCAAAGTATTATGGCTATAGTTTCTCAATACTTTAAACACACTCAATACTTATAGGACGTATTTGAGAATAGCATATGAAACTCAAAGTAAGAACACTACTAGATATTACTCCACTTAAACTTATCGGTAGTATTAAACTAAAACTATATAACTTATACTAATTCATGTTACATTGAAATACATATCGAAACTTGGAATGTTGCTTTTGAATGTTACTCACAACTCATCCTTGCTAAATGCGAAATGTTGTGCGAAAATGCTCACACTCTCAACGTTTAGTCATACTCGAAACATTTAGTTCGAAATATGCACTAACATCAAACTTGAAATACCTAACACACAAAATAACCTTGGAACATATGTTAGTATAGTATAGGTATGGATAATGTATAAATAACACAAAGATCAAGAAAAATTGCAAAATTCTTCGATTTTTTCATTTTATTTAATTTTTTTGGATTTTCAGGATTGTTTTACAAACGCCCCCCCACACTAAAGAACACAATGTCCTCATTGTGGAAGACCTTAACTTAAAGAAAAACATAAAAATGAAAAATTCTGAACTAGTCTAAAACTTTGAAAAAGAGAAATAAAGAAAAGAGAAAACCCGTTTCATTGAGAAGGAGAATCCGGGGGACTAGGAGTAAATTGACAATTTTGTGTTCTAAAGAAAGATAGTAATTTTTGAAGCATCGATTTATTAATTTTTTTAGAATCTTCATGTCCTTCTTCATTACTCCAAGTTCCGCTTGGCAATTTTCTAATTTTTGTTACATGCTCGCCTTCTAATCTTCCGAAGCTTCATTATCTTCTTCTTCTTCATCTTTTTCTTCGATCATTGTAGCTTTTCCATGAAGATGTCTAGCGGTTGGATTAGATGGTCCAACAGAAGAATCTTCTTGAGTCGAGATTAGCTTCTTGGTGTAGTTAGAGTAGGAGTAGAACGAATATACACCATCGTTCTCTTGAAGAAGTCCGATATTCTTTAAGTAAGTCCCATCTATATAGCGAAAATACTCACCCGATTGTTGGACATAGGGGAGTTCGCTTTTTGCACCCAAGATGATAGCGGTGATAATTTCGAATGCCCCAATCTTGTTTCTCATACTT
>CATIWQ010647509.1:0-12634 GCA_949673415.1 Euphorbia schlechtendalii
CAATTTGAATGATACTGCCTTCTTATCTAATAATTGGGTCATAGCACGCACAGACATTGCACAATAACTATCACAATACAAAAACACTCTCTGCTTGAGTATTTCCAACCTTCTTATTGCATTCAGAGTCACTATTTCACCCTTATCAAACTAATTCAAGTTTTTATTTGTCAACAAAGCAAAATAATGAATCATTTTTCAAGTGAATGTTCATCACTGCTTGATAAGTTGGAAAAGGCGGAATTATAACTAATAAATTGGAATCAACCAAGTTCCCTTAGCACACCTACTCAGCAATGTCGGTATATACTTGCCGAAATTGGGCCCATTAACAAAGCGTCAAATCTGTCCTGAGACGGCCATGCCATCTTTCTTTCTAACTTTGATAAAGTAATTTAATCTAATTAATTTCTATTTCACATATTACATAATTTTAAAATCCATTATTTATTAAAAATGTTCTAAAGATGATGCCCTTTACATCTTCTACAAATAAACAATCAAATGAAAATTTGTACCATTAATTATATTATATTTTAACAATGAAAGAGAATTATAATGATTTAATATTTTTGATATTATTTTATTTTTACAAAATACGATTCAAAATTCAATCTATTATGATTGATTTCATAATAGTTGACTTAATAATAGAGATAGTACACACAAATAAAAGACTCTTAATAATTAAATCTAGAACGAGACCGCAGAAATTGCAAAATTAGGGAATAGTACAACTTAAAAATTCCACCTCAGAAAATAAAAGCAATGCAGTACAAGTATACTATTATATAATGTAATACATTGTACTGTACTAGTTGTCAAATACCAATTCAAATTCTAATTGTGATAGCATTTGGATATTTTTATACAAGCCAAGTAGTTCCTAGTTATCGTCTCCGACTCTTGTTAGCCATTAATCTGAAACAGTTAGAATTGGAATCATGAATCACGACATGCCGGGAATGAACAACAACAGAACAGGAGGAATGCCAGCTCATCATAAGATGATGATGCATATGACCTTCTATTGGGGAAAAGATGCCCTAATTCTCTTCTCCGGTTGGCCTGGAACTCGGACTGGGATGTACGTTTTAGCTTTGATTGTTGTTTTTGTTCTCGCGCTTCTTGTTGAATTTCTTTCTCATTCTCATATTATCAAATCGGGTTCTTCGGATTTTGCTGCCGGTTTAATGCAGACTTTTATGCACGCGGTAAGGGTTGGGTTAGCTTATATGGTTATGTTGGCTGTCATGTCTTTTAATGTTGGTGTTCTTTTGGTGGCTATTGCTGGTCATTCGTTTGGGTTTTTCCTCTTTGGTAGCCGCGTTTTCAACAGAACTTCACCTCAGGTAAAAACTGCTGATCTTCCTCCGATGAGTTGTTGATTGTTGTGTTTTCGCTGATTTTCTTTCCTGTTATTGGGTTAGAATAAAAAATAAATTAATTGGGGGTGTAAAATTTAAATGTTTGGTTGAGTTAATTGAGGTGTAAATAATTTGTACTGAAATTGCAGGATGCCAACTGCAAGCTTTTATCAGTAATTCATCATTTTCAATGCCTTTTCGGCTTTTCCCCCCTTTTTCCCATTAATTTAGACGAAATGCATTTATATTTTTACTGATAATAGTAATTTCGATTTTACAACTTGAGTACAAAAGAAAACAATTGAAATGAATGTATGAGGTATTTGAAAACTTAATCTGAAATACTGCTTTGTTCGTATATATGGCTAGAGATGTTAAAAAATCTATGCAAAATAAAAGACTGAACTTCTGTCATATTTGGTTAATTCATTTATTGAATGGAACTTTTGCAGTTCAATTTTTCAGTCTAAACGTTATTTTGATTTTTATGTGATGTAACAAAACATGGTTAAATAGTTAAACCATGGTAGTATTTTAATAATACTCTCAATTAATTTTCAAAAAAAGTGGTTGATCACAATTAATGTACATTAGAATTGATAATTGACTGGTTCTAATATCTAACAGGTGACATGATAACTTGATTATGCATATATAATTATATATGTAACTGTGTTTTGACGTGCAAATGTAAACCATAAAATAAACAACATATAAATTCTTATAAAATTAAAGTCAATTCAATTAAAGAAAAATCAACATCTACAAGTCCCCATACAAAAAAGGGTGTAAAAACACCAATTGAAAATGGTTAAAACTTAAAACAATAAATTAATGGTTAAAGAGTTAAAACTAGTAAAAAAAACAGATGGAAGGTCTCCTCTTGTTTTGGATATATAATATAAGCAATGTTATCCTTAGTTCCGAAACATTTAATATAATGCCATATACCTATGAAATGGATAAATCAATAAAATGATTAACAAGGCTTTCCCTTATAGCAATCAAGTGCACCCGAATAACGAGTGAGCCTTGTTACATATGTTCCCGGCTTGGATTTGATAACTTGAAATCTTGTAAATTCGTGGGCCAAATCCTCTCCTGATGGTATAAAAAATGCGCCATTCATCATTAAATCTCTATCTGACCTCCAATTCCACGTCTTCCATTGTTCTTCGGTAGCATATTCCCTCTTTGTTATCTGTTTTCAATCATCTTTCATCAGTTTATAATCAATTACGTTCCCTTTGCAACAAATTTTATTGATTCTAAGTTACCTGTTTCAAATTAATGTCGTCGGGAGCAATGAATCGATTGCCCTGGCTAATGATTGTAGGCTTGCTGCTACCACCAATGGCATACTTTTGCCAATGTGTGTAGTCGTTGTTAACCACATGAATGAAACCCCATCTACACCTTGGCATTCTCTGCATTAATCCCTTTCCGAAATGGTTAAATGCGACTGTAATTTGCATTAGTCGGTCAATCGTGTGAACTTCACTTGCCCCAAACAACATCACCTATGTGGATACATCCGCACGTTAATTATTCAAAAATCAATGACATGTCAAACATTCAACGTATGGAACTAGGAAAGAATAATAAATTATACCTCGTTGTGATCAGTAAAATGGCTATTGGAAATGGTAATGGCAGTTGAACCCATAATCGCATCGATTAATCCATCCGTACATTTGGACATGGAGACATGATCAATCCAAACATTAGAAGAGGTAAAAATTGAAATTCCATCGCCATCACTTCTAGTCCTATATCCATAATGATCAACCGAATCCCGGATTAGTCCTCCATTTCCAGGTACAATATCATGAATCCGAATATTATGAATAATAACGTTTTGTACAAATTGCAAGGTAATTCCAGCACCGCCAGCAATATGCACAACAACTCCTCTACCATCAATTGTTTTGTTGCTATTCACCATCAACTCTTCATTCAGTTTTATTATCATACTTCTCGAAAACACAATCCAAATCGGTCCATCTTGGATCACTGCATGGCGTAAAGTTCCGGGTTTAGGGTTAACCATGTCATTATCGGATGGGTCCGAAACAACATACATTCTTCCACCCTTTCCACCGGTCACCTTGTGGCCGAAACCCTTAGCGCAATCGGCTAACTTCTCGCGATGGGTGGCCCAGTTCTTGCTGCACCGCCAACATCTGTCGATAGGGTTGGTGGCTTTGCATGGTCCGCCGCCTTTTTTTCTCAGTAAACTCCTCCTAGTGGTATTATCATTGCTGCATTCCCTGCTTACAATAGCAATTTCGAATTCATTTAAAATCATGAACACATTTTTTTTTTCCATATGTCAAAGATGAAAGATAACGTACTCGTTGACTTGATAGTTAAAACTATTGGTGATATTAAAGGGATCGGGTTGGTAATTATTGAGGGTAGCGGCGTGGGCCTGTTCGGCTTTTTGTTTCCAGTAGTCATCGAACTCAGCAATACCGGCATGCAAAACTGGAGCTAATACTGCAAATGAAGTAAACAAGAGAAACAGGGAGTGCCTTTTCTCCATTTACTCTTTTTTGGGGTGAAATTTTGAACGCTTTTTCCTTTTAGTTTTTGTTCTTGGCTTCAACTGTATATTTGCTGAATCCAAGTTTACTGGAGGCCAGAGCCTCCTTTTTCTTGAAGAGAAACAAATTTGCGAGCTACAGAATTTGAACTCGCAAATTAAACTGAATCTCTTTTTATGATTTTGTTTCATATACATACATAAATTAACCCAAGATTAGATTTTCGTTATATTTAGGGGTGGTTTAGAGGAATTTGTGGACAACCATTGCCCATTTAACTGTATTTTTCTTAATATGTCTCTTTTGTTATTTTCTCTTAATTTATATTTATCCACAATGTGCAAATTTCTATAAATTGCTTTTTCTTTTTTCTGTTGTATATATATTTGGATCATTAGCACAGTGAATTTGGTAGAATCTCTGCCATAAAAGCTAATGTTGGTGGTTTAAATTCTAATGAATATGAATTTTTTGAAAATGTGATCCGATTAGAGTTAAACCCAATTGGTTTAATGGTTTAAATTTCATTTAGTTTTTTAATACAAAAATGTCCAGTTCACAATTTCAAGATGATGAGCATTAGAGTATCTATTTCCTTACTTTTATGAGGGATGTAAAATTAATAAGAAAAAAATTAAGATCCAGAACGTGGAGGTCGAATTTGCTTATGAGCTGCCATTAGAGAAAGAAACTGATCTCTTGGTGGCAAGGATTCCTTCACAACATCTAGTTGTTGCATTTTTGTCATCCATTTGTGCAGAACAGGCAACTTGTGTTGTGCAATAAATCCAGACTGCTTAATTTCATTAGCTAATCGTATCCAATAACAAACTGAAAAAGCAACAATGTCCAAGTATCCAACTCTTTCTCCTCCAAAGTATTCATTTCCTTCTACTTGTAGCTTATTCTCAACCAATTTCAGCTCTTCATATAGCTCTTCGTAATCCTTTCCTTTTCTATCACTTATCTTCATTGCAGTTTCAAGCACCTGAATCATTGAATATTTCACAATTTTAATCAACTTTAAATGAATGTTGTAAACTTCGCTTCTTTCTTGAAATAGTAACAGCTAATGTAATGTACCTTATGATCAATGAAATTAGCCCAAAAACGAGCAGTGGCTCTTTGATGAGAATCCTGAGGCATTAAGGGGTTATTTGTCCAAATATCATCAATGTATTCTAGGATGACAAGTGATTCTGCAATTGATTTATGGTTGTGAATGAGAACTGGGATTTTGTTATGAATTGGGTTATGCTTTATAAGCAAATCAGTCTTGTGTGACAGATCTACTTCAGTGTAGTCATAGTGTATCCCTTTGATTTTGAGGACCATTTTGATTCTGAAACTAAAAGGACTTGCCCACATCCCGAGTAGCTTCACTTCTTCCCCCATTTCTCTGTTTCAAAATTTACTCTGCCCTTTGAATACGAGTTAATGTAGCCCCTTATAAATGGAAAACTCTGTCTTCAGTTTTCACGTTTGTAAATTGTAATAATCGGCCAACTGTCTTCAGATTATTATGTTTCCAAGTTTTTATCCATAAAGTTCAAATTTGAGTTAAGTTTGAAAATTCCAATACAATTTTTTCAGTAAGGGACAAAGAAAGACATAGTAGAGATTATAGTCAAAATCGCCAGACAAAATATTCATTGCTAAAAGATGAAAGTATTATTGTGCAAAATAATACGAATTCTAATTTTCTTTTTCATTTTTGACGAAATATAATAAGAAGTTCATTTTTCTTTATATATAGAAATTGCAGGCCGTGACATAAGTGATGACATCGTCCTTGATAGATTTCTTTTGCCTCTTCGTGAAACTCAGATTACACAAGAATTCTTGAAAACTCGTAATTAATTTGATTGTTGATACATTTATAAATTTCAATCAATTTTAAAAATTCTTTTAATTTTAATAGTTGAAATTGAATTTTGACGATCTGTTGGTTCAAAGTGGAATTAAGTCTCATCCATCAAAACTGGATGGATGATCAAAATTAATTAAAATTTATAAATGTATCAAAATTAGTTACTTGTGCGTATGTTTTTTTTTTTATCTTCAATTCAATTTACTTTAGTAGAATATGTATAAAAAATTGTACATACAATTTTGAATTCTTTCATAAATGTTGATATCTATAACTATTCTTATTTTTGTATAATTACAAGTATATTTTATTAAGATAATTTTGTTGGGGTTTAATCTCTCTAAAAGCCTCATCATTTATCTTTACAAGTCGAATTTGAATTATACTTACATTATCAATTGAGTTACATTTTATATATAAATACATACCAAAAGTCATATTCCAATTTTTTTTTCTCCAAACTTTGCAATTAAGCGTTCCATCCACATCTATCATGTTTTTAGTGTGTTGTGGCCAATGAGCCTTGACTTATTAAATTTTTTTAAAATCATTAAGATAATGAAACTTAAATTATCTTCTCTACGTAAAATTTGGAAGATATATTCATATTTGCTAACTTATGTAGAGTTGATCAGAGTTGCAGCTCAATAGCTGCCAAGGTATGAAGAGAAGAGGTGTGTCCTTTTTGTACAGATTTTTTTAGTCACATTCTTCTTCTTTATATATTACCGTTGCGTCGTATAATTACAAGTATATCCCCAGTTTCTTTAGTGGGAACATATTTCTCTTTATTTTCACTTTGATAATGGAACGTCATTTATAAGAAAATATTCGGGGTCAAAATTTGGAGAAGGAATATAGGACATGATCCATACATATAATATATCACGTGAACAAACCAAACCAAGGTTGAAGTGGTTTACAACGAAAATAGGCTAAAACAAGTACTAGATAAAAATAAAACACGAAACATTCATAGCAGGAGACAGGATCATGAACAGACGTTAATTTGAAGTTGATCATTTAATACGGCCAGCAGCAAACCGATCTCTAATTTTAGCAAGATGTTTTTCTCTTGGAGGAAGAACCTGATTGACCAAATCAATTTCACAAAGCTTTCCTATCCATTTCCACAAAACGGGGAACTTCTCATCGCTGATGATTCCAGTTTGCATCACTTGTTCACGTAATTGAAATCCATACACAGTAAAAAACACTACAATGTCAACATATCCAATGCTTTCACCTCCAAAGTATTCCTTCCCTCTTAACTCTTCCTCTATAATCTTCAACTGCTCACCAACTTCTTCTATTATCTGCCCTTTCTCCTCTTCTTTTGCTCTCCTTAACTTCATACTTGTTCCCACTATCTGCATTATCAATATCCACGTTAATATGTTATTTAGTTGAAGTAAACATTAATATGGAAGAATTAATAGAGTACCTTATCGTCGACAAATTTAGCCCAGAAACGAGCAATGGCTTTATCATGAGGAGTTTTAGGCAAGAGAGGATACTTATTTGGCCAGGTTTCATCAATGTACTCAAGAATGACAAGTGATTCTGAAACGGGCTGGCCATTGTGTATAAGGACTGGAATTTTCTTGTGAACCGGGTTGGATTTGAGAAGCAGTTCACTTTTGTCAGAGAGATTTTCCTCTATGAAATCATAATTGATTCCTTTGAGCTTAAGGGCTAGTTCTACTCTGTGACTATATGGACTTGCCCATACTCCAAGTAGTTTCACTTCTTCGCCCATTTTCGACTTTGATCTTGATTTCAACTTAAATGTTCTGCATATTTGTTTTCTTTTATAGTCAAAACATTACAGTTGTTTCTGTATTTTATTTTGTTTTGTTTTTTATTTTTTTTATGGAAATTTGTTTTATTTTATTTTCAAACTTATCTATCCTCGCATATGTCATTAGTGACCTCATCAATTTAGATTCCCATTCTACCCTTGGCCAAGTCTGCAATGACTTCACGGATTCACATCACATGCACTTCATTTGAAATATTCATGCTCGTTGGTTCCCAGTTTTGTGATTTCTATCTTCTGAATATTGCCTCTCCGATGTTAGGAAAGGATCTTGTAATTTCCTATCTTTTAAAATAAAATTTGTGATTTCTTGAACGTTATATGTCACGTTTTGATTGGTATGATTTTTTAAAGATGTAATTTTTTTAAACTTTCTCTTTCTAATTAAAGGTTGATACGTGACATTCAGGAAACAAATTGATATATTTTTTAAAAATTGTGGTGCTACAAGGTCATTTTTTAAAAGATGAAAATATCACGACATCATTTTTTAATATCAAGGAGACAATAAATGAAAGTAATGTAGCCTTTCAATAATACAAATCTAGTACATTTGGTCCAGCCAGCCAAGCTTGAAAACTTACTTTCTATAAAGTCTGGCCTAAATAAGTTTAATTTATATTCCTTCGGTTTACTCTTTTCATTTTAAATATTCATCAATTAAAAACTACCAATGCAATTTTCTAAATTTATTTGTAATATGCTTGTGGATTAACTCATTATTACAAAATTATATATTGATGGGATTAAGATTGGTAACTGAGAGAGAGAAATTCTAGTATAAAAATGCAACAAATAAAATAACCAATTAATAGTATAATAACAATTTTATTGGCATTAAAAGACAAGAAATGGCAGGGGAATTGTCTAATCCTTTTTAAAAAACTATTAATCATTATAACTTAGTCTACTGTAGCTGCAAGTGCTTTGGGAGAAAAATTAATGCGCCTTTAAAGTGAATATGAAGTTTGATCTAATAATAAAAAGTGACAATAAAACAGCATAGCTTTAAACCAGTTGGAAAACTGATTAAGCCAAACAACAGAAAACGAAATATGTGTAGCAAAACAATAAAACAATACTCAATATGATTTCATATGAAATTCCCATCATTTAATTATGACAGATATTAAATTTTCTACAGAATTATGAAGAAAAATTAACTGTAAAATTAAAGGAATCGGAAAATGATAAAGTCAATCAATAGAAAACTAAACCAAGTAAGTATAGTGATACAATAAAATTATTACTCAACATGATATCATATGAAATTCTTAGCATTTAAATATGACAGATAATAAATTTTCTCCAGAACTATGAAGAAAAATCAACTGTAAAAAGATGACTATTTGGCAGATCCAATTTGAGCTCTTATATAAGCAAGATGTTTATCTGTTGGAGGCAGGCATTCTTTGACGACATCTATATCTTGTACATCTTTCATCCATTCCCACATAATTGGGAATTTGTCTATTGTGATCAATTCGATTTCCATTACTTGTTGACGAATAAGGAACCAATATAAAATGAAGAATGTTACTATGTCAACATACCCAATACTTTCACCTCCAAAGAATTTCTTTCCCTTTAACTCAATCTCAAGAACTTTCAGTTGCTCACCAATTTGTTCTAGAATCTGCCTTTTCTCTTCCAGTGTGGCTGTTCTAAACTTACTAGCAGTAGATAAGATCTGCAGGATTCAAAACATAACATTAACTAAACAACAAAAAGAGAGGAAAGTCATAGGGGCGGATTAATATATAAATATAAATGTGACACATGTAGCAATGAAACAGATGTGAAAACATAAACAAACCTTATCATCAACAAATTGAGCCCAGAAGCGGGCTATTGCTTTGTCATAAGGATTGGAAGGCAAAAGTGGATTATTTGGCCAGGTTTCATCGATGTACTGAAGAATGGGCAGTGATTCACAAATGGGCTTGTTGTTGTGTATAAGAACAGGAACTTTCTTATGAATTGGGTTTGAATTGAGAAGCAAAGCACTTTTGTTAGAGAGGTCTTCTTCTATGTATTCATATTTTACACCTTTTAGCTTTAATGCTAACTCTATTCTGTGACTGAAAGGGCTCGCCCATGCTCCAATTAGCTTCACTTCTTCTCCCATTTGAACTTCTTAATTATAATTGTAATTGAGGGTTTAGCAGGATCCAGAGTTTATGCCTAACATAAAGAAAGTCATCTTGGTCTATATTAACTTTTCGTCCAAGCAAGTTTTCTGCAACTAGTGATTTCATCTTCATTTTTCTATTCAAATTGCTGACATTTTGGTGAAGGACAATGTCGCGTCATTGCTCACCTCATCACTCTCCACTATCCATTTGTATATGGAAAATGAAATTTTCGTCAATAAGAAATGTAAAATGCAAAATGAAATGAAAAAAGTAAGCACATATTCTATGATCCTTTTCTCAAAATCCAATCTTGTTTCCTGTAAATTTGTAGAAATAGTTCAATAGAAATTCTTTATACCTTCAACTACGGCAATAAAATTTATTCTTTGATTTACGTAGGAAGATAAAAAAAATAAAGTATGATTTATGTTAAACTTCCATGTTTTGTGATTTCATTCTTTTTCAAAACATCCATTGTAAAATTTTTTTTCAAAAACATATTATGTGATTTGTAACCATTATAAAAAAAAGAATATCAAACTTTTAATTACGTCATAAAAATGAGTAATTTTTATGAATTTTGAATTCAATTTTTGAAGTTTAGTTAATAAAAATATAATACGCAATAATAATAAAATTTAGAATTCATTTGAGAAAGCACAAATAATTTTTAAATTTAAATGTGATGATAACTTTTAAAAAAATCATAATAAAATGAAAAATTTTCGAAAATTGCTCAAAATTTATTGTATAATTCTTAAATAAAATTGTACAATTATAGGAATGTTAAATTTATTGAAATACTCCCTCTAACATTATTGTTTTTTATTTTTGAAAATATTTCATAGTGCATGTTTTTTAAAATGAGTGAAACAAATGCTATGTTTTTTAAATTTACCCTATAATTTATTCTACCCTCATTTCCTTTTAATTATTAGTAATATACATTTTTTTAATTTTTGAGTTTATTTTCTATATTTGTGATTCTCACTTTATTATTTTGTATACCCACATATTTAAAAAAAACCAAACTTTTACATTCAGTAAAAAAAACCGAAATTTTACTCAAATAAATTGTACACAACAAGAAAATAGTTAAAAACGTAAGCACAACAACACGTAAAAGCATATAATATATATAGGTTCAAATGTTATGTCGAACATCACAACTATTCAACATTTAATATTGCAAACCATCCATGATCTTTTTATATACATGTAAATGTGTCGCATAATTTATATTTCTTCTGTTCTTTTCAACTGTCTTTTAAATCTTTTCATTTTATTCATTTTTATTTATCAATTAAAAATTACCAAATCATTTTTTGTAATGTTTTTGTGTCTAATTTGCTCATAGGATAATTAATAAGAATAAAAATGTATATTGATGAAATTACATGTTGATTATTAAGAGTAAATATTTATTATAAAAATGCAAAGCATAAAATAATTTTTTTATAATTTTTTTACATAATTGTGCTTACAATAATACTAAGAAAATCCTCATTCACTCGTATATGACTAGAATCACATATTCAATCTTCATCACTAAGTTGTGGCAAAAGTTTTAGTTTAGTGATTAAGACCGAAATTATGAACTAGGGGTGACAAGTTCGAGGTCACACTTGAGTACGTGATTGCACAAATTTTTTAAATAAGTATAGTAAGTTTTATTATAAAAATTTTAAAAATACAAAAAAATGGTTGGAGTGTTAATAAAAAAAATTGAACAATCCAGATTGTATAATCCTTTTTTAAAAATTATTAACCATCATAGCATTGACCGTAGCCACGAGTCCTTTGGGAGAAAGAATAAAGTACGCCCTAAAGCGAATATGAAATTTAATTTAACGGTGAAAAGTACAAAGTAATCATAAAATTCAGTTATTTACAAGTTAACTAATATTTTTTTTGTTAATAGCTAAAAAGTAACAACTATTAGATACCTAATTCAATTGAAAGTTTCAATCAAATTCAATTTCAATTAATTTTCAATATATTTAATAACCTTTCGATTTCAATAAACTTAATTTCCTAAATTCAACTCTAAAAAACCTAAATTTTGTATAACTAAATACAAGATAATTATTTGCTAATAAAAACGACCCATTTTCAAATGGGGTCATTGATTTGAACACTTACACATATGACATATCAATTTTCATTTGTAAGAAGTTCATTAACAAAAAAGTGTAATTAAAAGAAAACCTTTACAGTTTAAAGTAGAAATTAGTGTTTATTTAGGGATCCATTTTACATAAAGAATAGATAAATGAATAAATGATACGTATATATAAAATTAACTGAATCAAATTTTCTTCCTTCTTTGTATACATATACTACCTATGCATAAAGCTAGCTCATATTTGAATACATAAATTAAAGAGTTTAAAATATATTGATTTGGTCTTCAATATTATTCGTAGATCATAACTTATTATATTTGCAACTCAATATTTATAGAGAATATTATATGAAATATAATTAATGATTTTTTTATTTCCTATATTTTTTTATTAATAATACAAAATCCCGTAAAATTTAAAGGAATCGGAAAATAGTAAAGCCAAACAATAGAAAATTAAACCAAGTTCTTAATGCATCTACACCCCCTAAACTTGTCTAAAAAAGGCTGTTGCTATCCTGAACTTTGAAATGTGACAGATAGCCCCCTGTGATTGTCTAAAACGTGTTACTTTACCCCTTTGTGCTAACTGGCTTGCTACGTGGATGATCATCAAAATACACGGGCGTGAAGTATGCTGGTGGAATAGAAAATGAATAAAAAAATCTCTAACATTCTAATTCTTTCCATTCAAAATCTCTAATATATGTTCTTCGTCTTCTTCAAAACGTCATCTCTATTCTAAATATTTTCTTCAATTAATCATAATATT